>CM053028.1:70518771-70606271 GCA_028564925.1 Lithobates sylvaticus
CACATCCAACATCATGGCACCCACCCAGCAGCTTTTAGACTTCTACACAAGTGAGGCCTTTACAAGTAAATAAAAATAATGTAAACGCACATGTAATCTTATGGGAATATTTTTGCTGTAATGGTCTGGTGACAGGGTCTCTTTAGGGTTGGGAAATCCAGCATCATTGTTTAAAAATAAATGTCCTTGTCAAATATTCATCCCAACTTTGTATGTAAAATTAAAGTAGAACTATAGGAAAAACTTTTTTCTTTTTTTCATTTTGGATAGAGAAAGGCAGGGTTATAACCTTTTTTTTGTCAGATTTTTTTTTTTTTCCTGCCGTCTGTGTCTCGATTTGAAGATTTCACGTCGTGTCCCGTAGCCAAACAAGAAGTGAGAGAAAATCCCTGCAAATTAAGGGGAGCCCCAGGTCACCAGAACTAGTTGGAAGATTTCTCCTTAATTTTACTTTTTCTGTGGACAACCCAAAATTTGTGATTTTTTCTTTACTTTCACTTATAACGGTAAACAGGACAAATAGAGAGGGTTAATCTTAACGGGGGCACAGGCAGCAATAAAACCTGACGGGTTCTAATACCTCTCTACTTTATCCAAAACTAAAGAAAAGTAGGGAGGGGGTTGCCTGGGTAAACGTGGGGAATACCTGGGTAAATTATTTTATTTTTCCTGTAAAGTCGCTTCAATATAGATGGAGATCCGACTTGGAGGCGACTTTTATTGAAATCTATGGGTACAAGTCGCCTTGAAGCAGTACAGGATCCTTTTCCAAAGTCGGAGCGACTTCAGTAGTGTACATTAAGACGGCTCTCATTCACTTCTATGGCATTTCTTATGTCCAGCGACTTGAGGATTAAAAGTCGGATCCCAAGTCGCTATAGTGTGAACCGGAAGTGTCAAAGCCTAAGAGATAGATTTACTAAAATTGGTGCACTCTGGAATCTGGTGCAGCTGTGCATGGTAGCCAATCAGCTTCTAACTTCAGCTTGTTCAATTAAGGTTTGGCAAAACAACCTGGAAGCTGATTGGTTTCTGTGCTGAGCTGCACCAGATTTTACCAGTTTTAGTAAATCTCCCCTAAGGCCCCTTTCACACATGCGGACCGTATGTCCGTATTTCATCCATCCGTTTTCGGATGAAATCCGGACATACATGCATGCCTATGGGATAGCGGGTGTCAGTGGATGAGCATCCGCTGACACCCGATATCGTCCGACTCCGCTATTGTCCGATTCTGCAGACGGAGGAAAACCCTATTTTTCCATCCGTCTGCAGATCGGACGAACAGGGACAGACGGTCCGTGTTCATCCGATCCTCCATAGAGGAGAGCGGAGATCTGACAGGGGCGGTCCCTGCACAGCTCAGCGGGGATCAGCGGATGTTCACGGATCATTACGGATCCGCCCCGTGTGAAAGGACCCTTAAGTGTACACTTGGGAGGCAAAAGAGGGCTCCTGACAATTCACTCACCTCTGCCAAATGCTCCTCTGATGCTGGGACCAAAAAGCATATAATAAACAGGAGTAAACACAAAGGTTTGTGAATACCTGTCAGTTTTGACACTGAGCCTTCAGTTAATTTTTTTTAATGGTCGCTTGGAGGAAGTGAAGTCTTACTGACTAGTCCAGTGGTGAAAACTAAAAGCCATGTCCTCTGATGCAGTGTGTGTCCTTGCACTGCAGTGACAACCAAGTAGAGGTCGGTTCTAGAATTTCTTATGTCATACTAGCCAGTCATCTGCTCGCATTATGCCAGCAAAAAACATGGAACTTGCTAATCATCGCTAATGATGTATGTTCTCCTTTTCAGGTTATTGATGAAATATACAGTGTGCTGCGGTATGTCAATTCTACGAGATCCCCTCAGAGGGCTCACGAGGTTCTGCAGGAATTGCGGGATATTTCGTCCATGGCAATGGAATATTTTGACGAGAAGATAGTTCCCATACTTAAAAAGAAGTTGCCGGGTTCTGAAGTGTCAGGTCGACTTATGGGCTCTCCTCCAGGTACTGTGTCTTTCTGTGATTTGAATAGCATAGAGAGGAGTTTGGGTTTTAATTGGCCAGGATCTAGCCTGGTTTGACAGTCATCAGCCTTTTGAGGGAGGGTTCTGGTTGCTTCTGCCATAGCGAATCCAAATTTTTCTTCTTTTTTTTTTTTTTTTTTTTTATATTAACAAAAGTCGAGGGTTAACAAACTGTGTATACATTTGTAAAAACCGTAGTAGGGCAGCTCAGACGCATGCTGAGGATTCATGAAAAAGTACAGCAACACGAGGAAGGTCCAGAACACCTAGAACCTGCTCGGGTAACGTCCTATCAAGAAACCATGGACTACTCGGAGAACTTAAAGGGTTACTAAACCCTCGTTTTTATTTTTTTATTTTTTTTTTTTTTCTTTAAAGTGGTGTTGCCACCAAAAAAAAAAAAAAATAGCTTAAAAATCATAAATAAAAAATATTTGGGAAAAAATTTTTTTTTTACTCACCTCTAAATGCCTGTTGCTAGGGGGTCCCTCGTAGTCTGCCACCTTCAGTGCCCGGGCACTGACATCACTTCCCCTCGGTGCCGCACAGTCATCTGGGTCCTGTCACGTGTCCCAGATGACTGAGCGCCGTATCGCTGCATGCACAGTGGGTGCCCGGCTGTGCCTTCACAGTAAGAATGCTGGCGCCATTCCCCCGCATCGCTGGACCCTGGGACAGGTAAGTGTCCGATTTTATTAAAAGTCAGCAGCTGCAGTATTTGTAGCTGCTGACTTTTAAAAAAAATTTTTTAGGGGGCACCCCACTTTAAATCACATACTTGCCAACTCTGCGCAATTGATTTGGCGCATAGCTATTGGCCATGCCAAAGTGCCCTAGGCAGGGCCCCCGTAAGTCCTGTAGCTTTTGATATGCGGTAGAATAAAAAATATATACCACATATTCCAAACCTTCTCCTTATGGTAGCTTCTGTAAGGCATTCCATGTGTTCAATATGATTTAATTTTAGAAAGCCATAGAGAAACAGGAGGAGGAACGAGTTGTTTCCACAAGGCAGGAATGCAGGCCCTAGCTGCATTCAGCAGATATACCGTAATCTAAGATTTGTATCATGAAAGCAGTACAACTATAGAGGTGAAATAAATAACTAATGGGATGAGTCCCCAGGTTTACTAACGTGAGTTTGAGTATCAGCTGCCGTACTTGGTCCCAGAACGAGTTGCTTTTTGGACAATACCAGAAGATATGCAAGTAAGAGCCTTCCTTGCGCTAGCAAAGTTTAGATGTAGGAGGGAAGATCTTATGCTGAGTGTTGGGGACCTTATACCATCGGCATAGAATCTTATAGAAGACTTTTGAGCAAACAAAATCGCTCGCTCCACCATGGCGAGGCCTGTTCTGAGTTGAACCTGTCCTGTTAAACCGCTGTATGGTATTTGGCCATCGTGCTTCAGCTCAGTTTCAGGGTGCTGGCAATTTTTCATAGCCTAGACCATCTTCATGTAGAGCAACAATTCTTTTTTCACATTCTCAGATTTCTTTGCCATGAGGTGCCATGCTAGTTGAACTTCCAGTGACCAGTAAGCGAGTGAGAGTGATCACACCAAATTTAACACACCTGCTCCCCATTCACACCTGAGACCTTGTAAAAGGAACGAGTCACATGACACTGTAGAGGGAAAATGGCTAATTGGGCCCAATTTGGACATTTTAACTTAGGGGTGTACTCGTTTTTGTTGCCAGCGGTTTAGACATTAATGGCTGTGTGAGTTATTTAAATGTACACTGTTATACAAGCAAAGTGTAATTTCTTCGGTGTTGTCACATGAAATGATAAAATATTGACAAAAATGTGAGGGGTGTACTCACTTTTGTGAGACACTAATATATAGCAAGCTGAGAGTAGACTAGAGAAGAGTGGTAGAAATGTGTAAATCTGTCTTCTACTTTCAATGTCCAGTCAATATCTGTATGTGTATGGAACCCAGTGACAGAAGGATCGGGTCTTCCTCTCAGACCAGGGCTATGCTGTGTGACCGAGCTGCATGATCTAAATACTGGTAGGACATGCAAGTAGTGTGGCAGGAAAATGGCTCCTACATATGCAATTCATCTGCCTTTTTTAACACTTTGCCTGGAGTTCAGCTTTGTCTATTTTTTTTTTTTTACAAATAACGTTTTATTTCAAATGTAGTAAGACAACAAAACATAGCTTTGTCTATTTTAATGCTAAAGTTGTATGACTTTATTGGTGCAGGAGGTAGGGCAAAATGTGTCCCATCTAAATTACTCCAAACTGTTAATAATTAAAAATGCCTTTTTTCTGATGCAGAATATTGTTTTCTCCAGGACTACAGGCTAATTTCTGTTTTAAATAATATTGGCAACTCTGCACAGGTTAGGATACACACGATTATAAGGTGGTCGGAAGACCCAACCACTGTAAGGTGTTACTGTAGAACCGGCACTAACCTAAGGCTGGCCATACATTATATACTTTTCTTGTACAATTTTTCTTTAGATCTACCAAAACCATATAGTATGAGGTCAAACTTAAACACTTTCAATTTGTATGCAATCAGACCCTTGCACTACAGTTTAAATTAAAAATTGTATAATATATGACCAGCCTTACCTCAGGGTAACGGTAACTTTTATCCAGGAATGATCCCTTTCTCCAATCCCTTCCAGCTGAGGTGACCCATAGAAATAAAACCATTTCCTGACCCAAACACTAGTGCATTAATTAGGTAAGTTTTATTAGTAGGAGGTTGATAATTCATCATAACCTATTAACACCTGTTTTCTGTAACTTCTGCAGTTCCGGGCCCCTCCACGACACTGAGCACGATTCAGCTGCTCTCCAAGCAAAATCCCTCAAGACAGGAGGTGACAAAACTGGCACAGCAGGTTAAATCCAACGGAGCTGGTATGACGGTCCTCAGGCGGGAGTTGTCTGAGCTACGCACCAAGGTACAGGAGCAGCAGAAACAGCTACAAGACCAGGACCAGAAACTGCTAGAACAGACCCAAATCATAGGAGAGCAGAACGTGCGACTTGCTGAACTGGAGCACAAACTGCGCGAGGTCGTGGATAGGGCTGTAGGCAACCCTGGAACGAGCCCTCGCGAGGACTCCCCGCAAAAAAGGAAGAAAGCAGCTGAAGTTGCGGACTGTCCTAGGAAATCAAAGCGCCTTCGAACCAGGAAGTGAACACGACTGGACTGTTTAGCGGCATGGTTTTTAAACTGGGCCCTGGTTGGCAACCAAGGTGTAACCGATCAGCAGTGTTTGGTATAGGTTTCACTTTTTCCCTTCCATGCGGTTAAATGCCACTACAAAACAAGCACCTTGCAGGCTATGCTATAGTTTAATTGGGTATTTTGCAGCAAGTGGGAGGTAGGTTACAGCAGAAATATATCCATCCACCCCCCCCCCCCCCTTATCCAAAGGATTTACACACTGCAGTAACTGGAGGTGTCACTGCACTATTAACACTAGCCACACGCTTTATATATAGTGAATGATGTTACCATATTTAATGAGGGGTCCTTTGTTTTGCATTACAGCTAGTTGTTTCTTCAGTCTAGCTCCAGCTAAAATCTTCTGTAATTTAGTTTTGATTAAATAATGTGGACCTGTACCTTGAAAGCTGTGTCCAAAAATCCCAAGCAGAGCGCAAAGGACTAGTAACCAGTGTTGCTTGTGGTCCCTCTACATCTGATCTTTTCCCCATTTCCTGGCTTACCATGTCCTGGCTTGGTAGAGGAGCAGGGCTTTGCTTCCTCGTGTCTGAGCTGTCCCCTTGATGACTGGTGATGTAATGATCAGGTCTTCAGGTACAGCTTCCTCTCCAGCAAGGAGAACAATGAACAGCACAGTAGTGTCCCCACCATATCTTACCTTGAATCTGGTGAGTCTAGCAGTCAGAGGCCGGAGGGCCTTAGATGCTCTCCCACAACAGATATACAGCTATGAGGCTGTAGGCACACTTGCTTACCTGGAGGAGTTCAAGACAAAAGGTTTATTTCAGGGTGTTGCTTGGGCACAACATTTCTAGATGTTCCTATAGGATAGAAAATGTTTACTTTTAAGGTTCAGGTCCACTTCATTTAGGGATAGGGGTTAATGTGTCAGGTTTAAAAGCTATGCGTCTGTGTTGTGGTTTTGCCTCGCCTCCTGTTATGACACCAGTCACTCGGACAGGAAGTGAGGGCAAGTATCCACAGTGGGAACCCAGACAGTGTTGAAAACCTGCGGTAGATTCTGTTCCTTGTACTACTGAAAACAAAGTTTTGGCTGGAGCTGGCCCTTTAAAGGAAATCTGGCACAAAGCAGTTTACGTCTAAGAAACCCCCGCTGTAAGCTGCCAGTCTGCAACTGTACTTGCTGATTTTGGTGGTGCAAAATAAAGTGGCCAAATGAAGCACAACACTAGTTCAATGATTATAGTAACAGGTAAATATGGGGAAAAATTACAATCTGGAGGCATTAGGGCAGTGATTGCCTTAGACCAGTGGTTCTCAACCTTTTCCTCAGGTACCCCCCAACAGGCCATGTTTGCAGGTTTTTCTTTATCTTGCACAGGTGCTTTAAATCAGAGTCAATGGCTTGTTATTTTGGACAGCTATTTTATCTAAGAGAAATTCCTAAAACATGGCCTGTTGGGGATACTTGAGGACAGGGTTGAGAACCACTGCCTTAGACAACAGAAAAGTGAATAGTTCCATACCAAACCTAGAGCTTCTCCAGTGTATAAGTATGTGTAGAGCTGAAGGGCCTCCTCATGCCTTACCAGTACAGATGCTCAATTGTAATCCGTAAGAAGTGGTATTCTCCCCCACCCCACCAGACCTCTCCTGCTGTCCACCAGTTGCTTTGGCTAACTAGGGTTCTGCACCACCGCTCCCAAACTTGTTTTTAGCTTGATAACAAGCTTTCATCTGTGGTTTCTCATGCAGGTATTTTTCTGTGTGATGGATTCCTTTTCAAAGTAAGCTCGCTCCTTCTTTGTGTCCATGAAAATAGTCAAATCTATACACTGACAAGTTTGCTGGGGTCTGTCGCTCCTCTGCAATGTAAAGCAGAATTCTAGGCAGATATAATAGACTAGAATTTTAAGCAAGTTATATTAAAAGAAAAATCCTTTTAACATATTAGAAAATACCTCAGTCTGTCTTTACATTGGCCTCCTGTACTCCCCTGTACTGGGGGGCCAAATTGGGAAGGACAACACTTCAAGACAGTCAACTTCCACTGTATTACACAATGTTGTTGATGTAACACAGAGAGCTTGCTAATTATAAGCTGGATTTTGCCCAAGTTCGGTTTCTTAATCTGCATTTTAGAAGAGTGAGGTCATGGACCCGGCCGTGCTCACGGGCAGGGCAGTGTCAATCTCAAAAGTAGCTTAATGGAAATTCCTTGGTGGGTAAAGCTATATACACCGGTGTCTTTAGCTACTTAACTGTAATTCTTAATGAAACTCCATAGATTTACCCATGTATCTAAAATGACCCTCCAGCCAAACCTGTTTGAGTTTTGGTTTGATTTAGGAAAAAGTTAGGCAAGGTTCCTTGGCGCCGCATTAACTTTTGTCTTGAGGGTCTGAGCGGGCAAGTCTGACTAGGTGAGTGCTTCCTCCAAAGATCCATTTGGCTTGGGTTGGCTTAGCCCTTTAATAGGTTTGTTGTCTAAATTAATTGTTTTAGTATTGTTTTGAGGGAAGGATGTCATGGTGTGACACCCTACCACCTCCAATAGGGAACCCCTTGGGGGAAGCCGGGGTTTATTACTCAAATTCAGGATTTTTTAGCCCCCTGCTACTTTAGATCCTACCAGTGAAACCGTTTTCTGCCAATTGTCACATGACCTGTGCTTGTTGCACAGATCAAATGCACATATTGGCCAGCACACCACAGATCGTCAAATAGTATCCAAATCTTTATTGAAGAATAATTGGCCTAAGGCTATGTCATGCAAACTTGGCTCCAAATTCGGCCTCATGCCAACAGGGCATTTTTTCTGGCTGCCTGCTTCTCTTCTAATACACCTATGTGTGTATGGACACACAGGCTTACATAGAAGTGCTTTTACAGGCTGTTAAAAAATAATAAAAAACTAAGTGTTTTTTAGGCTCTGTTTGAATAAGGCCTTGATATGCCAGACGTTTCAGGTTTTCATTGCTATCTGTGTCCCTGTTAAAGAGATTCGCCCTCTCTATTTGACCTGTTTACAACCCAAATTTTGGATTGTTCCCAGAAAAGTACTAGAGGGTAATCTTCCCAATGGGCACACTAGTTCTGGTGCCACCCTGGAATTCCCTTAATTTGAAGGGTTTTGCCTATGGGACCTTCATATATACCTTCACTTCCTGTGAAGGTATATCTCCCAAATGGGCAACACACATGGCAAAAATCTGACAAGGGTTATAACCCTCCCCTACTCTATCCAAAATGGGGGGGGGGAGTTTTGCCTATAGTTTTACTTCAAATAGCACGATTAGAAACTTTAACCTCAGCTCCGTTGATGTTTGCAGTGGTCACATTTAAGGGCAGACCTCGTTACAGGCTAGTCAGGTTTCTTGTAGAAGTGACCCGCTCCAGTACAAACCATGTTTTTGAATGTCTGGAATGGTTAAAATTAATGGACCAGTCTAGGCGGTGGTCCCTTTTTTTTTTTTTTTTTTTTTTTTTTTCCATTTAGAGCCATCCCCATGATTATGCTACAAAAAAAAGGGGGGCCTCAGAACCCATTTTTAAAGGGGGAAATGCCAATGAGTGTTTTATGTGACTGTATTGTGAACAGACCTTGACTGATAATGCTTAGTGGTCAGAGGCCTAAGTGGAGCACAGCGCATAAGGTTTTGAAGTGCATGCCAGATCTAACATTTCTTTACAGTTTTCACCAACATAACAGTTGGGTTCAAATTAATTATAATGCTGATAAATTGCACCTTGTGAAAAGGATCCATTTGTGGTTCCAAATGCTAACATTGCAGTAATATGGCAACCTTTGTGCCGTCGGTCTGCTACCTGCATTTGTGCCTTTGTGTTCTGATGTGGCATAATGGCATAGGCCCAAATCTTTTGCAACAACGGATCTGCCATATTTATAATGTGGCATAGACTGGTGTTAAAGTGTTACTAAACCCACAATAGTAAAATCAGTCTCTATGCAGTAAAGCATGCTTGTTATACTCACTGTGGAACCAAAGGAGTTAATCTTCCGTATTGTGTAAAAAGGCTTTTTGATCCTGTCTTCTCTGATCCTCCCCTTTTTTAACTGTCCCTAATTCATCTGCTGATTGCACAGAGCCTTTGGTGTCACTCTGCACATGCTCAGTTTTGTGTGTATTGCTAAAAAGTATTTTTTGTGAGGGTGCATGTGATCGGCACTGTCCGGACAGAGGGTCGGGGGTCCTGCATCCTCATAGGAGGTCAGAGTAGAATGAAAACTCCTCCAATTGATAGTAGTCATTAAAGTGGTTCTGCACTGCGTTTTTTTTTTTTTTTTTTTGGGGGGAGGAATATGCTAAGGATTAATAGCTAAATTGGGGGACTCACCTGTTCCATCTTCCATCTCGATCGCATCCGGTTTTTCTCCGATAAAATTCTTTATAAGCTGCTTTTCTGCTGGGGGCCATCTTGCCTGTGGGCATGTGAAACCCCCACAGGCACTTTAGATGGCCCAGCATGCACCGCCGTTACTGTGCCGAGCTCGCGCGTGCGCAGTAACGGCAAAGTGCAGCTCACGTTCTCCGAAATCTCGCGAGATGTCGGCACATCTGCCGACATCTCGCGAGATGTCGGAAGATGCCCGCACAGACTCCTGGGATCAATGACACCAGATCCCAGGAGACAGTGCGGCGTGACGAGGATCCCCGCAGAGACAGAGGACAGGAAGTCATCGATTACAAGGTAAGTGGAAAAAAAAAAAAACACATTTCATTTAGTACTCTTTGCCTGATTTGGAAGGCAAGGAGATTTACTAAATGAAATGTGTGCAGAACCACTTTAAGCTGCTATATACTGCTGATGAGCAAAGGTATTTATCAGTTTTATATTTACTAAAATAATTGCATCTCCCATGTTCTGTGTACTGTGGGAGACCAGATATAGTGAATGCAGGGTCCTGGGTTTAGTAACACTTTAAGTTCAGAGGAAGCTTAGGACATTTTTGCATTGACTTGCCATTTGATCTCACCCCCGTTACTCTTTCATGGCATAATTTGGCCACTGCCAGTTAAGTCTCATTCACTGCAGCAATCGCCAATACAGGTATGTGCAAATATGGTTCATGCACCCCACTCTAAAGCCCCATACACACTTAGATTTCCTGCAGATTTTTGTCTTCAGATTTACCAAAACCATGTAATATGAGGTCAAACCTTAAGGCCGCTTTCACACTGACGGCCCGTTCAGGTCCGCCTGTCGGTTTTGACGGTGGACCTGAACGGCGCTCCATGCTGGTCTATGGAGCGACGGATGTCAGCGGAGACATGTCCGCTGACATCGGACCCGGTCCGATCTGCCAAAAGCAGACGGATGGCTATCAGATCGGGTGAGATCTGATGAAAACAGACACACTGTCCGTTTTTTTTCATCCGATCGCGCCATAGAGACCAGTGGTGCTGGACAAGCCCCTCCCCACTCAGTGAGCAGAGAGGGACTTGTCAGCTGCCGGCTCAGCGTAGATCAACGGAGAGAGCTCCCGCTGAGCCGGCGGAGTCTGTGCAAGCGGAGTCCGCCTTGTGTGAAAAGGGCCTAAGAGTTTCAATTTGTATACAGTCAGACACACCATTGCACGGCATGGTTTTGGTAAATCTGAAGACAAAAATCTGCAGAAAATCTAATATTGTGTATGGGGTCATTCTGTGCTTTGTAATGTTAGTTTCTAGCATGCTTGTTGCAATCATTTAGATCAAAAAATGTCTGCCTCACATTTGACCTCTTACATCAAAGAGCCCGTGAGAGTTAAATCATGTCAGGTGATGAATGAGGCAAGAAGACGGGTGCACTTTACCTCCCCTTCCCAATCACCCCTCCCCCACATTCCTGACACAGCGGCTCCACTACATTACTAATGACTTGTTACCTTACAAGCATGTCATGACCAGGTTACAAAGACGGAGAGGATGGGACACTGGTTTATACTTTCTATATGATATGCTTAGCCTTTTTAAGTGTTTTATGTTTTCCGTTTCTTACTGGTAACCGAACTCCTCAGTGCCTACTTTTCCTGTTAGTGGATCCGTAACACCCAGACGTCGGACTGTTAGAGGTTTTCAAATTCTTTCTCTGGTTCTACATGGAGCGAGACGATGAAGGAATTGTATTTGTGACCCTGTCTCTTTAATTTGAGTTTGATGCTGGGCACTGGTTTATCATTACCAATGTCTGAAAAGCCAGTCTTTGTAAAACATCACTTAGACTTGAATTGTGTATACACAGTATATATAAATATCCGTATAAATAAATATAATATACCTTTTTTTTTTTTTCTTCCCCCCCCTTTTGTGATTGACATGTCTGTTTATGTGCTCTTTGCTGACTTTATATGAAGATTTTCACTTCCCAGGTTTCACTGTTGCTGTCCAAGATACGCTATATTACCAAAAGTATTGGGACGTCTGCCTTTACACGCGCATGAACTTTAATGGCATCCCAGTCTTAGTCCGTAGGGTTCAATATTGAGTTGGCCCACCCTTTGCAGCTATAACAGCTTCAACTCTTCTGGGAAGGCTGTCCACAAGGTTTAGGAGTGTTTAACCATTCTTCCAGAAGCGTGTTTGTGAGGTCAGGCACTAATGTTGGATGAGAGGGCTTGGCTCGCAGTCTCTGCTCTAATTCATCCTAAGGCCCCTTTCACACTGGGGCGGTTTGCAGGCGCTATTGCGCTAAAAATAGCGCCTGCAAACCGACCCGAAACAGCTGTTGCTGTGACTTCAGTATGAAAGCCCGAGGGCTTTCACCCTGAAGCGGTTCGCTTGCAGGACGCTGGAAAATGTCCTGCAAGCCGCATCTTTGGCTCGCTGTAGGAACGGTATATTTACCGCTCCTACAGCGCCCGTTCCCATTGAAAACAATGGGGCAGCGCTCCGAACCCGCCCGCAAAACGCAGCTGCGGTTTGCGGGCGGTATTGACCCTTTTTCGTCCGCTCGCGGGGGGTAAAACCACCCCGCTAGCGGCCGAAATGCTCCGCTAAAACGACGGTAAAGCAGCGCTAAATATAGCGCCGCTTTACCGCCAAAGCCCCAGTGTGAAAGTAGCCTAAAGGTTGAGGGCAGGACTCCGTGCAGGTCAGTCAGGTTTCTCCACCCCAAACTCACTCATCCATGTCTTTATGGATCTTGTTGCGATCACCTCTGTGAGATAGGTCTCTGCATTAGTAGCCTTATCTCTGAAAGTTTTTAGTTATGCCAGGTTGGTAGCCCATAAATGTGATGGACCAATAAGGAGACAGGTAAGGGTATGGCTAAGTGGTGAGCTTTATGTTTGCATAATAGAACAACCCCAGCTGTTGCGATTTTTGGGGAAAAGCTGAACTTTTTTCTCCAGTGCCCTGTTTAGGATTGGGTAAAGGGAGTGGATTCTGACTGTAGACCATCAGTCAAGGTCCCCGTTCTCTGCAAGTGTTCTAAATAGGGGTTTGTTAGTAATTGGCACAGAAATTTTCTTGGTTGAACTAGATGGTCTTGTCCTTTTTTTTTTTTTCTTCAACCTGACTATGTAAAATCCAGGAAGATATAAAAGGCCACCAATTGGTCCAGCCATGTGGGGCCATTAGATGAATGTTTAGACCTTCCCCCTACTAAAAATCACATCAGCATGCAGCTCTGACTTTACTTGCTTTTTTTTTTTTTTTTTTTCTTTGCAGCTACTTTATTGTTCACCTAAAGGCACTAGTGTGGTAGGTAGCGCCAGCTTCACAGATGCCCCTGGGAAGGTTTTGTCACTAGTGCCTTCAGGAAGATTCTGTATCCAAGCTGTGCGATTTTGCAGAATTATCCTGCACATTCGCTGTATGGCATTAAACTCCTTTACAGTAAAAAAAAAAGAGATAAAAAAAAAAACACCTTTATCTGAGATCTTATGGGGAAGGTTTTTTTTTTTTCCATAATAATAAAATGTATGGTGCATCACCCAGATGAGGCACATGCCATCATATGATCCATCTCGTACAGCAGCAAGGAAACTGACTGCACCGGGGCAGCCTGAAAACAAAACCCCAAGAAATAAAGGCAACATTGGATGTAGGTAAATGTTACTTGTTTAAATACACTCTATTACGGATTATTACCATTTTCTTGTGGAGGGAGGAAGTCCTGTTTAAAAAATTAAAAGTACTGTAGCTGCTGACTTTTAATATAAGGACACTTGTCTGTCCTGGAATCCCGCGATGTCCTCATCCGAAGCCTTGAGGCCTCACAGCTGATTTCCTACTATGTATGTGTAAGCTGCATCTTGTGAATGGTCCTGCAGTCTTCTGGAACCTGTGATGTGATGTGTGCCAGAAGACTGCGGGGGAAGGAGGGGGTGAACTTGGCGATCTGAGCTGTTAGTGGGAGTGGGTACCTGTCAAGACCAGGAACCTGCCCCCCCCCCCCCAAAAGGTGCCAAATGAGACAGTGAGGAGGGGGGGGGGGTGCAAACAAGCGCAGCTCGGCCTTAACCAATTTCAGACCGTCCATCGTCATTTATATGACGGTACTTTGAAGAAGAACATCATTGTTATGTAAGCAGCTAGCTACCATAACCCCGGTATCTATCTTCTTCAGCGGGAGGTTAGCTTCAAGATAAAAGTGGTCTCTGCAGCAGATTCGCCGCAAGATCACTTTTATCGGCGGCGGGAGAGGGCCCCCCCTCCCGCTGTGCTCTGGTGCTCTCCGCCGCTTACCGGAGCCGTCGGCAGCAGCAGAGGCAATCGGATCCTTTCCTTAGCTTGACATGGAGATGAGTGAGGGGAAGATGGCCCCCACCCGTCTCTATATCATTGCGGGTGGAATCGACGTTAAAACGTCACTTCCGACCATAGATCTTAAAGGGACATTTTTTTTTTTTGTTTATTGATTTATTTCTTTTTTTTCAAAAATAAAAGGATATTACATACATGTATTAACAGTTACATCATACAATTGTTGTCTTCATACATATATGTGTTGACATTAACATCAGATTGAACACTGCCACAATGTTAGCCAAACAGGGCTTACTAATAATGATATTTTTTGCATTTTAGTGTAAAGATGAGATCTGAAGTCTTTTTGACCCCAGATCTCATATTTAAGAGGTTCTGTCATGCTTTTTTTTCTGTTACAAGGGATGTTTACATTCCTTTTAATAGGAATAAAAGTTTTTAATTATTTTTTTTTTCTATTAGAACAGTATAAAAGGTAAAATAAATAAGTTAAAAAATTTTTTATCCCGACGAGCTCACGCGCAGAAGCGAACGCATACGTGAGTAGCGCCTGTATATGAAAACGGTGTTCACACCACACATGAGGTATCGCCGTGATCGGTAGAGCGAGAGCAATAATTCTAGCCCTAGACCTCCTCTCTAACTTAAAACATCCAACCTGTAGAATTTTTTTAAATGTCGCCTATGGATATTTTTAAGGGTAAAAGTTTGTCGCCATTCCACAAGCTAGCGCAATTTTAAAAAGTGTCATGTTGGGTTATCATTTTACTCTGTGTAACATTATCTTTCACAATATAAAAAAAAGAAAAATTGGGCTAACTTTACTTATTTTTTTTAATTCAAACGTTTTTTTTTCCCAAAAAAGTGCGCTTGTAAGACCGCTGCGCAAATACAGTGTGACAAAGTATTGCAGCGACCGCCATTTTATTCTCTAGGGTGTTATTACTCCAACCATTCTAAAAAAAAATGTTTCTATGTAATTTTCTAGCAAAAAAAACAGTTTGTAACCGCTTTCCGACCGGCGCACGACGATGTACTTCGGCAGAAGCCACGGACAGGCATAAGGGCGTACAGGTTTGAATATGCCACATGCCATCGCGTGTGCGCTGCTCGGGACCCCCGTGAGACTAGTCGTGGGTCCTGCAGACCTGATCGCTGCGGGGATACCTGCGATCGTCTCACGGGGGGGGGGGGGGGGGGGCGACAAACGGGGAGATGCAGAAGTAAACAGCATCTCCCCGTTCTGCCTAGCAACAAGTGACACTGATCTCTGCTCCCTGTCATTGGAGCAGAGATCAGTAATCACTAACACACAGCCACACGCCCCTAGGACACACTTAACCCCTACACGGCCACCCCCTGGTTAACCCCTTCACTGCCAGTGTCATTTACACTGGAATCAGTGCATTTGTATAGCACTGATTGCTGTATAAATGACAATGGTCCCAAAAATGTCCGATGTGTCTGCCATAATGTCGCAGTCACAATAAAATATATTTTTGGGGATATATATTATAGCAAAAAGTAAAAAATAATGTGTTTTTATTTATTTTTTTTCAAAATTGTCGCTCTTTCTTTTGTTTATAGAGCAAAAAATAAAAACCGCAGAGGTGATTAAATACCACCAAAAGAAAGCTCTATTTGTGGGGAAAAAAGGACGTCAATTTTGTTTGGGAGCCACGACCGCGCAATTGTCAGTTAAAGCGACGCAGTGCCGAATCGCAAAAAGTGGTCTGGTCTTAAGCCAGCAAAATGGTCTGAAAGTGGTTAACTTGTAAACAACAAATCTCAGAAAGAGGCTCGGTCCTTATGTGGTTAAAGACCTGTCCCACCTCTGTTCTTTCTTGCTTTTTGTTTTCTTTTCCAGATGTCTTCAGGCCAGGAATGTATTTCTTAATGATTTGACATCAGCGCTGATGTCATAACACTGGTATCCTGTCTGCATCCTTGTAGTCAAGTGCAGGGGAAGGTTCTATTCAACGCAGAAGACTTGGGACATTTAGTTTTAATAAAGCAATAACACCTAATCTAGATGATACTAGAACTGTAAAAGTGAAATGGTTCCCAGCGTATTATTATTATAAACATTTTTATTAGGACTAAAAAAAAAAATGTACTACACGATCACAAACAATAATAAGAAAATTCAAATAATAGAAAACAAATACAATTAAACTACCACCATAAACTGAGTAACACCGCTACAGCCATCCACATACAAATACTGCAGTACTGATTACTTTATATATTAGACCTGAAGAAGAAGATTGATTGGACAAAACCGATCAGAGGTTCGCCTTTGTATTTGGCACACGCCATTCGTATCTGACTGCAAATTAGACTGAGTTTGCCTGAAAGGTCAGACGTTTGTGGAGCTATTGGAGTCCAGCACTGAGGAGTAGTGATTGATTACATTGGCGGTTACATTCCTTGCAAAGTGAGTCTATTTGCTGGAGATGACCTTGTAGTTAGAAGAAAATGAACTGCACTAAGAGCAAATCTGCAGATTACACATATTTATTACAGGTACTTATATTGCACTGACAATTTCCACAGCAGTTTATATCTACTCACCGGCTACTTTATTAGGTACTCCTTGCTAGTACCGGGCTAGACCCTCTTTTGCCTTCAGAACTGCCTTAAAGTGGTTGTAAACCGTTACAAACCACTTGGACCTACAGGTAGGCCTAGATTAAGGCTTACCTAAAGGTCAAAGAAATATCTCCTAAACCTACACGGTTTAGGAGATATTTGCCAAAAGACAGGCACCGCTGTCTACGGCGCGCTGAGTGCGCTGCTCTCACCGGCGATATGCCGCGAGTGGCGGCTCCCGTGCGCATGCCGAGTGACGTCATTGTGGCTCCGTCATTGTGGCCGGAGCCGCGAGACCCACCAAGAAGATGGAGGCTCCGTACACAAGGGAACAGCGGTGATATCGCTGGCTCCTGTGTCAGGTAAGTGACACATAATGACTACTATGCGATGCATAGTAGTCCATTATGCTTTACCTTTGCAGGGAAACAAAGAGGAAGTAACGCCCATTAGGGTTTACTTCCTCTTTAATTCTTCGTGGCATAGATTTAACAAGGTGTTGGAAACATTCCTCAGAGATTTTGGTCCATATTGAAAAGATAACATCAGGCAGTTGCTGCAGATTTGTCGGCTGCACATCCATGATGGGAATCTCTCCACCGCATCCCAAAGGTGCTCTATTGGATTGAGATCTGGTGAGTGTGGAGGCCATTGGAGTTCAGTGACCTCATTGTCCTTTTCAAGAAACCAGTGGTGAGATGATTTGATATTTGTGACATTATTCTGCTGGAAGGAGCCATCAGAAGATGGGTACACTGTAGCCATAAAGTGATGGACATGGTCAGCAACAATACTCAGGTAGATCGTGGCATTTAAACAATGCTCAATTGGTACTAAGGGGCCCAAAGTGTGCCAAGAAAATATCCCCCACGCCATTACACCACCACTAGCCTGATCCATTGATACAAGGCAGGATGGATCCATGCCTGACCTGGCCCTACCATCTGAATATTGCAGCTGAAATCGACTCATCAGACCAGGCAATGTTTTTCTGATCTTCTGTTGTCCAATTTTGGTGATCCTGTGTGAATTGTAGCCTCAGCTTGCTGTTCTTAGCAGACAGGAGTGGCACCCGGTGTGGTCTTCTGCTGCTGTAGCACATCTGCATCAAGGTTCGGTGTGATGTGCGTTCAGAGGTGGTATTCTGCATATCTTGGTTGTAACAAGTGGTTATTTGAGTTACTGTTGCCTTTCTATCACCTCAAACCAGTCTGCCCATTCTCCTCTGGCATCAACAAGGCATTTTTGTCCACACAACTGATGCTAACTGGATTATTTCTCTTTTTATGAACATTCTCTGTAAATCTGAGAGATGGTTGTGCATTATAATCGCAGAAGATCATCCGTTTTTGAAATACTCAGAACAGCCCGTCTGGCACCAACAGCCATGCCATGTTCAAAGTCACTTTAATTCCCTTTCCTCCCCCTTCTAAAGCTCGGTTTGAACTTCAGCAAGTTGTCTTCACCATGTCTCGATGCCTAAATGCATTGAGTTGCTGCCATGTGATTCTTGGATTTAGAAATTTGTGTTACCAAGCAACTGAACAGGTGAACCTAATAAAGTGGCCAATGAGTGTATATTGTATATGCAAATCAGTCCCTGCCCTCAGCCTGAATTCAGACCTATGTGACACATCACATTCCTGTACAAGTCGCATGCAATTCTGTGGGGTGCGATTTGAGCATCATTTTATATGGCTCAAATTGCACTGTAATCGCACGAAAACATATTTTTTTTCTTTTTTACTACCACACTGAAATTAGATGACATGGGTGGTCATACCTATGTGATCTGATTCTAGAAAACGCATTGCATTCTGCAACCTGCTTTTGGGGTGTCGTTAACTTTCAATCAACACCCGCAGCAGATCGCATGAACGCATACGATTGTGGTGCCGGAAACGCACTGATTTCTCTGCGTTTCGTGCACATTTTCTAACTAAATTCTACAGGCGTAAGGCTAGTTTGAAGGACAAGTATGGGTTTTAAAAAAAAACACTTAAAAAACATACTTAACTGTACCTCCATGCTGCAGCACCTGTCCTACGTCAGCTCTTATACTTAGAACTGAGAGATCACATGAACGCTGATCGCTCAGTTCTTGGGCTGCTCCAAGCGGAGAGTGGTGACTGTCAGTCACTAGAGGGCTGGGCAGGGGAGGGGGCAGGCACTGCTGGCTCCAGCTCTTAGCCCCCTGCTGAAAGGCCAAGCCAACTGTCAATCAGGCAATGGGGTGGATCCCAACGCAGTTATTGGGATCCTTCCAGAGCCTGGTGTGACCCCCCGCTATCAGCTGACTCTGAGTCACAGGAGTACAAAAGTTCCTGTACTCATGTGACCCACAAGAGAAGTATGGCGGTAGAAGCTTTAGCCAAACTTCTCATAAGCTTAAAGCTGAACTTTACTCAACATTGAATGTTTTTAATCCTTATGCTGCTAGCATTAGTAAATAGATAGGAAAGTACAGTGGAACCTTGGTTTACATGCATAGTCCGTTCCAGGAGAATGCTTGTAATCCAAAGCACTCGCATATCAAAGCGAGTTTCCCCATAGAAGTCAATGGAAACAAAGATAATTTGTTCCGCATTGACTTCTATTACATGCGATACCGCATGTGGCCAGAGGTGTGGGGGCGCCGGAGAGCCTTGCATATACTCGGGGACAGCTCGGCTGAACTCGGAAAGGCTTGGGAACAGAGTATTTCTGAGTATTTCCGAACGGCTCCGAACCGTTCCGAGTGTCCCCGGCACCCCCGCACCCCTGGCCAATTGCGGTACTGTACTGCCCATTAGCTTGAATTCTGCTTGTTTTGCGAGACAACACTCGCAAACCGAGTCAGAATAAAAAAAAAAGTTGACAATTTTTCAAAACGCTCGTTAACCGCGTTACTTATAAACCAAGGTTCTACTGTATATCATATTTACTTGTTTTGGGATGTCCCAAGAAAAGTAACAAAGGGGAAATCTTCCAATGGGGACACTAGTTCTGGTGACCTGGGGGGTCTCCATGAAAATTTTCCCTAACTTGCAAGAATTTCCTCTCCCTTCCTGTTTGGTTATGGGACAGGAAGTGAAGGGAAATCTCCCCAATGGGTCACCGATGGCGGAAAAAAAATGGAAAGGGGTCATAACCCTCCCTTGCTGTATCGAGAATGAAAAAAAAATAGTTTTGCCTAAAGTTCTACTTTAAATTTTGAAAAGGGTTCTTTTCTGACATTTTTACCCAATCTAGATGGACCTGGCCTTTTCATCTGTTTGGTGGAGTTCTTACAAAATTTATATTTTGTATGCAAATGTCTTCTGACCTTACTACAAATGCAAACAAGTGTCTGCTAAATACAACTTTACACGCATCCTCAGTGTATACATAGGGAAATGTAAAAACATTTGCATGCTGTGAATGCCCAATTCCGGTAGGTGCCCGAGCCTTTTGCAAAGCAGAAGCAAACATTGAAATCTAATCTGGGTGAACCGGTCTCTATTGGATTCATGCAGGAAACAAATATTAAATTTTCAGTTATTGTGTCTTTGCAGGCTTACATTTAATTTATATTTGCCTTCTTAAAGCGGGATTCCGCCGAAATATGTTTTTTTTTTTTTTCTGTTCATAGTGAAATAAAGACATAAATAACATGTCACTCACCTGCTGCAGTTCTTTTCCCCACCGATCGCCGATTCCGTCCGTTTGGAGAACTTTTAAAATTGCTTGCTGGACGATTCCATTTTGCTTGTGGGCAACAAGCATTTACTTCCGGGATGCGGTGAATGCTGTGCTCCCAGCATTCACCGCTCGATCCTGCGCATGCTCACTTCGCTCAGCGAGCAGCGCCGTACAGTCTTCCGGCCGAAATCTCGAGAGATTTCATGCTGACGGCATCCCCCGTGGCTTCATGGGAACAATGCAAAAAAGCTCCCAGGGGTCATTGCGGAGCCGGGGGAGAGCCCGAAGCCACGCCTACTCCCACGGGAGGACAGACCGAAAGCCATAGCAAAAATCAGTACAGTAAGTAAAATCATTTTTTTTTTTTAATGGTCATTTGTTCATCAGCATTGGTAACTACTTTGAATTAGATGAAGTAGTATTTTAGAGTACCAAACCGCTTTAAAGCGGACCTTCAGTCATTTTTTTTTTAAATCTTTTTCCCTTGTTGTTTTAACTTTGGATAGTAAAACATATTTTTATTTTTTTTTCTGCCACCTTATACATCCCACTTCCTGTTTCTTGTCTGGTAAAAAGCCTAGGCCAGTGAACCTTGGCACCCCAGATGTTTTATAACTACATTTCCCATGATGCTCAGGCATTCTGCAGTGTAGTGCAGTGCAGTGTAGCCTCATGGGAAATGTCATACCTCCCAACTTTTTTAGATGGGAATGAGAGACACCTATCAGCAAAAGTATGCAGGCATAGAACACACCCCTTGCCACGCCCCCTTAAAGGAGAATTGTACAAAAAAACAAGATTGGTCAACCACTTGCCGACCAGCGCACGACTAAATACGTCGGCAGAATGGCACGGACAGGCAGGAGGGCGTATATATAAGTCCCTCCTTTCTGCCTGTCCGTGCCATCGGGAGCGGCACGCTCCCGCGCTGGTCGGGACCCCCGTGAGTCCGGCAGCGGTCCCCGCGGACTCGATCGCCGCAGGGACACCCGCGATCGTCTCACGGGAAGACTGAACGGGGAGATGCCGAGATAAACAGCATCTCCCCGTTCTGCCTAGCAACTAGTGACGCCGATCTCTGCTCCCTGTGATTGGAGCAGAGATCAGCATTCACTAGCTGACAGCCACGCCCCCCCACAGTAAGAAACACACCCCTAGGCACACTAAACCCTTACACTGCCCCCTTGTGGTTAACCCCTTCACTGCCAGTGTCATTTATACAGGAATCAATGCATTTAAATAGCATTGATTGCTGTATAAATGACAATGGTCCCAAAAATGTCCGATATGTCCGCCATAATGTCGCAGTCACAAAAAAAATCGCAGATCGCCGCCATTACTAATAAAAAAAAAATTATTAATAAAAATGCTATAAAACTATCCCCTATCTTGTAAACGCTATAACTTCTGCGCAAAACCGATCAATAATCGCTTATTGCGATTTTTTTTACCAAGAATATGTAGAAGAATACGTATCGGCCTAAACTGAGGAAAAAAAATGTTTTTTTATATATTTTTGGGGGATATTTATTATAGCAAAAAATAAAAAATAATGCGTTTTTTTTTTTTCAAAATCGCTCTTTTTTGTTTATAGCGCAAAAAATAAAAACCGCAGGGGCGATCAAATACCACCAAAAGAAAGCTCTATTTGTGGGAAAAAAAGGACGTCAATTTTGTTTGTTAGCCACGTCGCAATTGTCAGTTAAAGCGACGCAGTGCCGAATCGCAAAAAGGGGCCTGGTCTTTTGGCTGCAAATTGGTCCGGTCTGAAAGTGGTTAAACTCATGTGCACCCAAGTGCTTTTTTTTTACCACTACTATTCCTTTATACCGGCTTTTGGAATTTACAAATGCAGCAATTTAGAAATCAGATGCAAGGTTTAGCACTGGGAAAACATTTTTTGATAGATAAAAAGCACATTTTATATACATCAGACCAAAATGCGGGACAAATGAGGGACAGAGGGACATTGCTCCAAATCAGGGACAGTTGGGAGGTATGGAAATGTAGTTCCAAAACATCTGAGGTGCCAAGGTTTGCCATCACTGGCCTAGGCGTATGGCATCATGCACAGCTCCTAGCCTAGAGTTTGCTAGGGGGGGGGGGGTGAGTCATAAGAGGGCCAATGAGAGCTGCAGAGCTGGAGGTGTGTGTCTGTGTAAATCCAGGAAGTGAACAGGCAGCAGCTTCAGCTGCCCACAGTTAAAATGGATACAGCCAGACTCGGGGGAGGGAGATTTCTGCAGCATATTTGGCAAGTACAGAATCACAGTATATATAAAATAATATGCAAAGTGGTTGGAAGGAAGCTTCAGAATGGCAAAGATGTTTTAATTACAAATTATGATAGCTGACTGCAGTTCCTCTTTAATGTGGATATAACCTAAACCTAAAACCTCGCTGCAGAGAACGCCAGTTTCAAGCCTCCCGGACACCATCAGAGGCTACACCGCTGTTCCATCTCCTAGCGGTTCACCATCCACAGCACCGTGATCCATTTAGCTTTCGATCACACGGACAGCATCTCGGACCGCAGAGTGACTCCGCCCCTCGGACCCTTCATTTACGTCCCTGATATTACTTCCCTGTTGTAAGTAGCCATTTGGCTTGTTTATTCATATTAAATGGATACCAAAATACTGCACTGAGTCTGGCGCACCTTATTCTTTTATTTTGTCTTCCGGAGTTTTTCTTCTACTCTCAAGGTTGCAGCCGCCAGTGTAAACTGGAACTTTAATTGGAACTATTAATTCCTGAACTGATTTATTTTTATTTTTTTTATTTAATATTCTTTATTTATTCAAAGGGAGGCAAAGAGTCCGATGTCATATCAATTTCCATCAATTACATACAAATTTTCTTTTAACTGCAATACATTTTGTGCTAACTTAATATTCTATGGTTATATAAGCATGCATATATACATTCTCATTCACCAATACATATATGTATGTACCCACTCATAATAATAATAAAATAAAAAAATTGAATAATCACCACCACTACTTAAAGAGGGAGTCCGGCGAAATATTTTTTTTTTTAAAAGTCAGCAGCTACAAATACTGCAGCTGCTGAATTTTTAAAATAATGACACTTACCTGTCACAGGGTCCAGCGATGTCGGCACCCGAGGCCAAATCGTCCCTCGGTCCTCAGATGCTGCCGCCGCCATCCTGGGTATGGGAATCAGGAAATGAAGCCTTGCGGCTTCACTTCCCGGTTCCCTATTGCGCATGCGCGAGTCGCGCAATGCAATAGGAATGCTCCACGCTGTCTGCTGGGACCCGTGTGTGTCCCAGCAGACAGCGCGGCAGGACAGGAAGAGGCATAGACTCCCGTGGGAGTCTATGCCCAGAAGTGGGTGCAAATACCTCTTAGACAGGTATCTGCATCCCCCTCCCCCCTGAAAGGTGCCAAATGTGACACCGGAGGGGGGGGGGGGGGTCCGATGAGCGGAAGTTCCACTTTAGGGTGGAACCCCGCTTTAAACTGTTACCTCTATGGACACTTTAAACCTCCCTTTCATTTTATAATATACTAAACAAAAACCTTCAAGTGTAAATGGATCAATAAACCCACAAAAAAAGAGAGAAAAAACAAAAAAAACTGAACTGACTTTTTCATCATTATCCCCTTTTTTTATTCTCAGCAATTTTATTTATCATTCTTTATATAAGTCCTACTCAGTTGGTTCTTGCGCCATCATCCCCCTTTTCCATTGTGAATGAGCTGAATGTTTGTATATGCAGAGGAAAGGAATTGCAGCAAGTGAAAGGGTGAAGGTGGGGACCTTGAAGTGTAATGGACCACCAATGATTGTCAGCCTTTTCTTTTTTCGGTGGGGAGAGGGAGTTAAATTGCCTTTGCCAATGACAAAGTGCCAATGATTGTGGAACAGATTTTATTTCTCAAAGCTGATGGTGGGTGGTTAGGTTACTGCATGCAGCACACATGGCTGCAACACAGTGGTCTGAACTGATATCATAGTAAACAAGGCAGACTACCCTGTCTTTGTTGGGACTGCACTATGCAAGGTTGTCCAAATGGTGTAAATAGGCCCTTAAAGTGACAACTTCTGCTGATAAAAATTATTGTCTCTAAACCAATTATATCAATCGGCCATAAGTTTATGACCACTGACAGGTAAATAGAATAATGCTGATTATCTTGTTCCAATGGTATTAAGTTGAGGCTGCAATGCCAAAAACGTAATGCATTTTATTTTTAATTAAAAAGTGGAATATGCTTTTAAAAAGATGTTTTCTTTTTCTGGTGGAGTTCACACTGACAGTTTTTAGCCAGTTAACCTGCAGTATGATGAATATCCTCAGGAGCCGATGTGCACATATTTACATTCCTGCATAGCCGGGTGCTTAAACAATCAAAACTAGCATTGTATAAACTGAGATAATTGCTCTTATGGAATATTCCGAGGGCAGAATGTCCTCTGGCCAAGACTCCTGTGTGCACAGCTACAATTATTTCTATATTGGGACCAACATCGTTCCCTGGGCCTAATTACACACTTTAACCTCCGCAGTCTAAATATATTTTAGTTTTGGCCTCAGGTTCATTGAAGGCCATGAAGCCATTCTGTAACTACAAATCTGCAAAAATAAATTCCTGATATGTCAAAATATAAAGTAATAGTATCATTTTTCAGAAAAGCGCTAAAGCAGGAGTCTCCAAACTTTTCAAAGTTTGCCGTCCTTCAGACTTTAGGGAGGCCAGATTGTGGCCATTGGGTGTAGAAAATGTCCCGGGCCCAGCACCAGGGAGAATAAAGATTACCCCAGGATTGGCGGTCAGATACATATCACCTGTGGTCAATAGGCAGAGGAATAGTGCCCCATCATCAGTGTCAGTGGGAGGAATAGTGCCCCATCATCAGTGTCAGTGGGAGGAATAGTGCCCCATCATCAGTGTCAGTGGGAGGAATAGTGCCCCATCATTGGTGTCAGTGGGAGGAATAGTGGCCCATCATTGGTGTCAGTGGGAGGAATAGTGGCCCATCATTGGTGTCAGTGGGAGGAATAGTGGCCCATCATTGGTGTCAGTGGGAGTGTCAGTGGGAGGAATAGTGCCCCATCATTGGTGTCAGTGGGAGGAATAGTGCCCCATCATTGGTGTCAATTGAAGAAATAGTGTCTCATCATTGGTGTCAGTGGGAGGAATAGTGGCCCATCATTTGACAATTTTCAAAATTGTAGGTCTTTTTTTGTTTATTGCTCAACAAATTTAAAATGCAGTGGTGATCAAATACCACCAAAAGAAAGCTCTATTTGTAAGAAAAAAAGGAAAATAAATTTGATTTGGGTACAGCGTCGCACAACCGCACAATTGTCATTTAAAATAGCGCAATGCCGTATCCCAAAAAATGGCCTGGTCCGGAACGGGGGTAAACCTTTCAGAGCTGAAGTGGTTAAAGCCAACCTGTGTTACACCTATGGACCCAGTAACCCAGTAGGGGGAGCTCAACTTGTTGTAACTATGGTGTGTGTCTGTAATTATAGTCCCTTTGTTTAAACAGCGCTTAATTGGACCTAAGAGACACATTTCCACATCTCATAAAGTATCTTATTGCTGTGTTGATTTGTGTGTCAAAAATACCTTGTGCAAGGAACACCTTTCATAATAAAGCAAACACACTGATACACACAGCAGGCATTGCCACAATGGGGGATTTTAGAAATGTCATAACTAGGCTTATTGAAAACCTGGGCTTGTTCACATGGGTGGCTGGGGAGCGGTAAAAGCAAGCTGTTGAGCAGCATTTTTACTGCCCACTGTTGCCCATCTAAACACAGCAATGCAGCTGGATAGGGCTGTACAAATGCGCAGTAGTGGCAAAAATTAAATGGCACATCGCCATATCGCATATATGCTCCAAGCACATTGACTCCAAGCACAGTCATTGTTTGCGACCAGATGGGCTCATGTGACTGCTGTGACAGCCAATCACAGCGATAACGATATTAGTAACCTACTGCCACCTAGTGGCATGAATACTCATTTAAAGTGTTAATGGGAGGCAGTGGCAAAGGGGCAAATATCCAAATTGCTCCTCAAATATGATATATCCTCATCAGAAATAGAACACGCTCATCCTGGGTTCACACCCTAGTGTTGTGGGAAGGCGCGTGTTAGCAAAATGTGTAACATCTTTGTTGTATGTTGTGGTTCTGTAGTGCCATTTATTCCTAAAAGCAACACAATATCCCTAAGGCCCCTTCACACTGGGGCAGGGAGCCGCGGTGACGGTAAAGCAGCGCTATATTTAGCGCTGCTTTACCGTAGTTTTAGCCGTGGTTTTCGACCGCTCGCGGTGCGGTTTTACCCCCGCGAGCGGCCGAAAAAGGGTTAAAGACCCCCCCCCGCAGAGCGCCGCCGTAGCGGCGCTTTGCTGTGGTATTGCCGCGGTATCACTGCGGTGTCCCATTCTAATCAATGGGAAGGAGCGGTATAGGAGCGGTGAACACACCGCTCCTATACCGCTCCAAAGATGCTGCTAGCAGGACTTTTTTGACCGTCCTGCTAGCGCACCGATCCAGTGTGAAAGCCCGCCGGCTTTCACACTGGAGTTAAAGGGGCCGGATTTTTTCAGGCGGTATACAGGCGCTATTTTTAGCGCTGTACCGCCTGAAAACCGCCCCAGTGTGAAAGGGGCCTTAGAGCCGGTTCACAAAGGGGAGACTCGTCAGGCGACTTAGCCACCTGATAAGTCGCTACCTGTTCTGTTCTATGGAACCATTCTAATAGGAGCCGCTCAAGTTGCTGTATTTTAGATACTTACAGCTTTGCCATGCCTTCCGCACACAATTTCCCCTAGACAATCTCTCTCTAGGCAACAACCCATTGATGGAATCCATAAAAAACCCTGACCCTAAGAAACTCATCTCACAATTCTATATCATGCTATCATGAACATGCTTCCTCCAATGACCGTGGCGGCTTACGCACTGAAGACTAGGTGGGAGGGAGAGATAGGCCCCATTGAGGACGATGAGTGGAGAGATGCCCTACACACATGTAAAAAGGTATCTCCCAAACTCTGTGACCGACTAACCCAAATTTTCATAACACACAGAGCATATCTCACACCACTTAGAATCTCGAAGTATAAAAAAAAATTACTCCAGTGCTTGTCCTATGTGTGCTCAAAAAACGGGCACCTTTTTCTACCTTCTGTGGAAATGCCCCAAAATTCTGATGTTCTGGTCACAAGTGGTAAGATTCTTCCACGACACGATGGGCTCCCCATAACACTCCAGCCAAAATCATGTCTTCTGGGAATCTTCCCAGACCCAGACTCCAATAAATTTACCAAACTATTTCTGCATGAAACGCTGTTTTCCATCATTGCTAGAGTGTGGATGAGACCCGATTCTGAGGAAGAGGGCATGACCCCCGAAATGCGTCAGTTTTCCAACCATTTGGTCCTAAGACGAGCTTCACGGCATCCAGCTGGGGTGTATCAGTATTGCTTGTATTTATATATTGACATATGAGTACCCATTTGTCTCTTTTAATCTAATACATTTATTTATGGTAATACACAAGGTGTTTGCGCCCTCCTGTGTGTTTTTTGCAGCTTGTTTGGAAGACTACCCGGTCTGTGGACAGCTGCACCCTTGAGTGGCATGGTGGATAGAAGCAGGATTAAAGAATACCCCTAGTTTTAGGGCTCAAGTGTTTTTTCTGGAGAATAAAGTAGCGCGGTGCTAAATAGCAAAAAAATGGCCTGGTCATGAAGGGGGTAAAACCTTATGGAGCTTAAGTGGTTAATTACTTTCTGTACTGACCCAGCTCCTCTGTCCCTCTCATCATCTTGCCACTTAACTTTTTATGCAGCTGCCAAGGAAGGAGTGAAGGTGAATACTATAAAGTGACAGCTCCTAACATTACATCTAAGATGGCGGCACCCAACATCAATCTCAGGGATTTTGATTTTGCACAGAAGGGAAGCTTTAACCAGTAAATACCATGCATAAAATATGTTAAATGCAAGTTTAGATAATCTTATAGAAATATTTTTGTTGAAATTAATAGAGCACAACCAGGGCCGGGACAAGGGGTGGACAGGAGGGGCGGCTGCCCTGGGCACTGTGGTATCATGCGAGGTGGGGGGGGGGGGGGGCACCACAAGCAGGTTGGGGGGAGGGGATAAGAATTGTTCTAGGAAGGGAAATTTGGGGAGGTGTGTTAGAAAAGGTAATATGGTGGTGGGGGGGAAGGGGATGATTGGGGGTATTTGTACTAGGAGGGGAAATTTGGGGGAGATTTGTGCTAGGATGGGGGATTAGGGAGAATTTATGCTGGGAAGGGGGGGGGAGGCTTTGGAGGAAGAGGATTTGTGCTCAGAGGATTTTTTTTCGGGGTTGGGGAGTGGATTTGTGCTGGAGGCATATTGGGAATGAGAGGATTTGAGTTGGGGGGGTGCAAAGATTTGTGCTAGGGGATTTCAGTAGGAGGCAGATTTGTATTGGGAGGAGGGGGAATTTACAGTTAAAGGGTAAGCATGCAGATCAATGCTTGATTTTTACTTTTTCTGGGGGGGGGGGGGGTGGATTTTGCTGGCACATAATTCTCATACATCTTGGGGGGGGGGGGCGCAACTTGGCATATTCGCCCTGTGCTCTAGATGACCTTGTCCCGGCACTGAGCATAACTGAGCATGTGCAGAGCAGGATGAGACATACATATACACAATTATTTTTATTGTTTTTACATAGCCATACCTGCAAAAGGAGCCAGCCTGGTGTGATTCGGGGTTGTAAAGTTTGATTTTTGATTTTTTTAAATAACAAACATATCATACTTACCCCCTCTGTGCAGTTGGTTTTGCACAGAGTGGCACCAATCCTCCTCTTCTGGGGTCCCTCAGCGGCGCTAGTAGCTCCTCCTTTTCTCGAGTGCCCCGTCGGAGAAGCGCCCTCCTTTTGGACACCCGTGCGGACTCGCTCCCGAGTCCCGTTACTGCGTCTATTGACACAGAAAGCAGGACTCGACCCCGCCCCCCGCGTCATTGGATTTGATTGACAGCAGAGGGAGCCAATGGCTGTGCTGCTATTAATCCATCCAATCAGGACCCGAGACACCAGCTTTTGCTGGTGTGCTTGTCCTCGGTGCGAGAATAAGAGGGTACAGGTAAGTAAAACAGGGGCTCGGGGGGGGGGGGGGCTGCATCATTACAGCAGGTTTTTCACCTCAATGAATAGAATAGAATAGAAGGTTTACAACCACTTTAATTTTCTGACTATAGTTCCACTTTAAGCTATCACATTTAGTTGTGTATTTTGGACCATTCCCAATCCTTTATTTTTATTGATGTTAACAATAACATTTAAATCGTTTTATTATAGTGGCTGTTGAGTAACGGCAAATAAGGGCTGGAAGCTGGCTGGAACCGGGTGGATCAGAAAAAATCTCCGCATAAGTTTAGGTTTATCAGATGGTTATCAGACGTTGCCCTTGGGTTCAGTTTTCAGTGCTGCACAAATGAATGTATTTAAAGCCAATGACTGCATTGACCTGCTTTGCCTGCAATGCAAATGTTCTTATTAGGATCTACTTTATCCAAGGGAAATGCAAAGCATGTCAAGTGCAACACTGTGCCGCCTGGTGTGCCAATAAAGAGACCCTGTCATTTCAGCAAAGGGCACACCTGTAAACAGAGGTGTATCATGAAATAAGTGGGCCCGTGAGCAAGATAAAAAGGGGGCCCCAGGCACACAAGAAAAAATGTGGCGCGTTTAGCGTTCCGCTGTGGAAAAATGGGCGTGGCTTAAATTGCGCTAAATGTTGGGTGTGGCTAAATGGGGTGCTTTCACACTGAGGCGATGCGCTGACAGGACGTTAAAAAACATCCTGACGTTAAAAAAACTCCTGCAAGCAGCATCTCCAGCCCATTGAAATTAATAGACAGCGCCGCCGACCTGCTGGCAAAGCGCAGCTGTAGCGGCACTTTGCGGGTCGTTTTAACCCTTTTTAGTGGGGGTTAAAAGCACCCCATTAGCGGCTGAAAACCTCTGCAAAAAACGACGGTAAAGCGCCGCAAAAAATATCGCCGTTTTACCATCAACGCCGCCCGCTCCAGTGTAAAGGCAGTCTAAAGGAGAAACAGTGTGAACCTGAGATAATGCACGTTTTCAGAGAACCCCTCCCCTGAAATACTGTACAGTTCGATAAATGACACGTCCGGGAGAGTCAATCTCCCAGGTCCCCTAATGACTTCCAGGGGACATGTTCCGCCTGCAAAAAAAATAAAAAATTAAAGTTAGCAGCTACAAATACTGCAGCTGCTGACTTTTAAAATAAGGACACTTACCTGTCCAGGGCGCTCACGATGTCCTCACCCGAAGCCCCTCGGCTCAGGGTGGAAGCGCCGACATCTTAAGTAAGGGAATCAGGAAATGAAGCCTTGCAGCTTCACAGTCTGTTTTCCTACTGCACATGCATTAGTAGCGCTGCATGTTCTGACTGCTCCCTGCTGTCTTCTGGGACCTGTGTGTCTCCCAGAAGATAAACAATATATACTTACCTTCTCTGTGCAGTTGGTTTTGCACAGAGTGGCACCAATCCTCCTCTTCTGGGGTCCCTCAGCAGCGCTAGTAGCTCCTCCTCTTCTCGAGTGCCCCATTGGAGAAGCGCTCTCCTTCGGGACACCTGTGCGGACTCGCTCCCGAGTCCTGCTTCTGTGTCTATTGACACAGAAAGCAGGACTCGACCCCGCCCACCAGCGCCCGCATCATTGGATTTGATTGACAGCAGTGGGAGTCAATGTCTGCGCTGCTATTAATCTATCCAATCAAGACCCGAGACACCGGCTTTTGCTTGTGTGCTTGTCCCCGGTACGAGAATAAGGGGGTACAGGTAAGTAAAACGGGGGCTCGGGGGGGGGGGGGGCTGCAGCATTACAGCAGGTTTTTTATCTCAATGCATAGAATGGAATAGAAGGTTTACAACCACTTTCATTTTCTGACTACAATTCCACTTTAAGCTATTACATTTTGTTGTGTATTTTGGACCATTCTCAATCCTTTATTTTTATTGATGTTAACAATAACATTTAACTCGTTTTATTATAGTGGCTATTGAGTAACAACAAATAAAGGCTGGAAGCTGGTGCCGGGAACCGGACGGATCCGCAAAGATTTCCACATAAGTTTAGGTTTATCAGATGGTTATCAGACGTTGCCCTTGGGTTCAGTTTTCAGTGCTGCACAAATGAATGTATTTAAAGGAAAAGACTGCATTGGCCTGCTTTGCCTGCAATGCAAATGTCCTTATTAGGATCTACTTTATCCAAGGGAAATGCAATGTCAAATAGGGATGCACCGAAATTTCGGCCGCCAAAACATATCCTCCGAAAATTGCCTTTTCGGCAATTTGCCGAAAGAGAAAGCGGCAAAAAATGAGCTGAAAATGGGGCGGGCCCCCCGCCCCTGGTGCCGCCCATCATGGGGGTGTCCTATAGCGCAGAAGAGAGGAGAGCCGCCACCGCCTAGTTGATTAGAGCGCCAGGAACATCACAGCTTTCATTTAAACAGCTGTGTGTTCCCTGCCGCGTGCCCTCACATACAGCCCCTCCCCCTTGTCCGGGGAACTTTGATAGACAGATCACCCATCCCAGGATTGGATGGGTGATCTGTCTATCAAAGTGCCTGGATAAGGGGGAGGGTCTGTATGTGACGGCGGGGAACACAGCTATTGAAATGAAAGCTCTGATGTTCCCGGCGCTCCATTTAACCAGGCGGCGGAGGCTCTCCTCTCTCTTCCCTGCACAGGCTGGCTGCAATGGGGACACAGGCTGGCTGCAATGGGGACACTGGCTGCAATAGGGACACTGGCTGCAATGGGGACACTGGCTGCAATGTGGACACTGGCTACAATGGGGACACTGGCTGCATTTTGGACACTGGCTGGCAGCAATGGGGACACTGGCTGCAATGGGGACACACTGGCTGCAATGGGGACACTGGCTGCAATGGGGACACGGGCTGGCTGCACTGGGCACACAGCTAGGCTGCATCTGAAGGGCACTGGTGAGGCTGCATTGATCTCTTGTATCATGTCCGCAGTCTCTGACCATCTCCTGTACCATGTCCCCAGTCTCTGACCATCTCCTGTACCCATGTCTGCAGTCTCTGACCATCTCCTGTACCATGTCCCCAGTCTCTGACCATCTCATCTACCATGTCTGCAGTCTCTGACCATCTCCTGTACCATGTCCGCAGTCTCTGACCATCTCCTGTACCCTCTCTGCAGTCTCTGACCATCTCCTGTACCATGTCCCAGTCTCTGACCATCTCCTGTACCATGTCCCAGTCTCTGACCATCTCCTGTACCATGTCCCCAGTCTCTGACCATCTCCTGTACCATGTCCGCAGTCTCTGACCATCTCCTGTACCATGTCCCCAGTCTCTGACCATCTCCTGTACCATGTCCGCAGTCTCTGACCATCTCCTGTACCATGTCCCCAGTCTCTGACCATCTCCTGTACCATGTCCCCAGTCCCTGACCATCTCCTGTACCATGTCCCCAGTCTCTGACCATCTCCTGTACCATGTCCCCAGTCTCTGACCATCTCCTGTACCATGTCCCCAGTCTCTGACCATCTCCTGTACCATGTCCCCAGTCTCTGACCATCTCCTGTATAAAAATATTTTTTTTTTTAAATAAGTTTCGGTATCGGTTTTCGGCCTAGTGTATTTTTCATTTTTGGTATAGGTTTCGGCACCAAAAAACCCATTCGGTGCACCCCTAATGTCAAGTGCAACACTGTGCCTGGTGTGCCAATAAAGAGACCCTGTCATATAACCAAACCTTTTCAGCAAAGCGCGCACCTGTAAACAGAGGAGTATCATGAAATGAGTGGGCCCGTGTGCAAGATAAAAAGGGGGCCCCAGGCGCAGAAGAAAAAATGTGGTGCGTTTAGCGTTCCACTGCGGAAAATGGGCGTGGCTTAAATTACGCTAAATGTTAGGTGTGGCTAAAAAAAAAAAAAAAAAAAAAAACGGAACCTGCAAGGCAAAGGCATAATGAGCTAGTATGCATAGCATACTAGCTCATTATGAATAACTTACCTGAGAACGAAGCCCCCGAAGCGACCCTCGTCCACGACCTCAATCCCAGAGTGACTTCCGGGTCTCTCCGCTCCATCGCTGTCATTCGCTGGAGCGGCGATGACGGCACTCCCGCGCATGCGCATGAGAGCGGCATATCGCCGTGATCTCGGCATGCTCAGTGCGCCTGCGCGCCGCAGACGGCGATGCCTCTTTTTTTCTAAATATCTCCTAAACCATGTAGGTTTAGGAGATATTTATTGGACCTACAGGTAAGCCTTAATCTAGGCTTACCTGTAGGTCAAAGTGATTTGTAAGGGTTTACAACCACTTTAATAGAGTCTGAGATTACTTACATAGTGCAGAATGCAGTAATGTTAAATAGGGAATGTAAAGTGCGGAGTGTATGGCGGTGGGTAGTATGTGCAAAAGAGGAGTGGGGTATGTTTAGTGGGAAGTATGTGCAGGAGAGGAGTGGGGTGTGTTTGGTGGGAAGTATGTGCAGGAGAGGAGTGGGGTGTGTTTGGTGGGAAGTATGTGCAGGAGAGGGTTGCGGAGTGTATGGAGGTGGGTAGTATGTGCAGGGAGAGGGGTATGGATTGTATGGAGATGGGTAGTATGCGCAGGAGAGGAGTGTGGAGTGTATGGAGGTGGGTAGTATGTGCAGGGAAAGGGGTATGGATTGTATGGAGATGGGTAGTATGCGCAGGAGAGGAGTGCGGAGTGTATGGTGGTGGGTAGTATGTTCAGGGAGAGGGGTATAGAGTGTACAGCAGTGGGTAGTATGTGCAGGAGAGGAGTGCGGAGTGTACAGCAGTGGGTAGTATGTGCAGGAGAGGAGTGCAGAGTGTATGGAGGTAGGTATCATGTGTAGGTAAGGAGTGCGGAGTGTATGGAGGTGGGTATTATGGGCAGGTAAGGAGTGCGGAGTGTATGGAGGTGGGTATTATGGGCAGGTAAGGAGTGCGGAGTGTATGGAGGTGGGTATTATGGGCAGGTAAGGAGTGCGGAGTGTATGGAGGTGGGTATTATGGGCAGGTAAGGAGTGCGGAGTGTATGGAGGTGGGTATTATGGGCAGGTAAGGAGTGCGGAGTGTATGGAGGTGGGTATTATGGGCGGGTAAGGAGTGTAGAGTGTATGGAGGTGGGTATTATGTGCAGAAGAGGAGTGCGGAGTTTATGGAGGTGGGTAGAATGTGGAGGTGAGGAGTGCGGAGTGTATGGAGGTGGGTAGAATGTGCAGGTGAGGAGTGCGGAGTGTACAGTGGTGGGTATTATGTTCAGGATTGTGTCAGTAGGGCAGTGGACGTTGTCAGTATTTTTATATATTTATTTATTTATTTTTTTACAATTACATTTTTTTGTAATTTCTTTTTTTTTTTTTTTTATGCTTTTTGGCGGCCAGTGGGTGGTGCCAGTAAAGCAATGGACAGTGTCAGAAATTTTTTTTTTTTACAATTTAATTTTTTTCATTATTTCTTACAATTTATTTTTGTATTTTTTTCCCCACAATGATTTGGGGATTTGGACAGTGTCAGTAGGGCAATGGATGGTGTGAGTTGTTTTTTTTGTTTTTATTATCTTATTATCTATTTTTTTTTTTTCAATTGTGTTGTTTATTTTTAGTTTCTTTGATATTTCACAGTGCTTCTGGGGAAAGGGGGGGGTGGGGGGGGGGGGGTATGAGGCCGTGGATGGTGTCAGTTTTTTTTTTTATGTATTTATTTGTTTTACAATTGAATTTAGTTAAAAAAAAATTGTGTGGGGGGGGGGGGGGTTGGTGCAGTGGACAGTGGAGGTTTTTTTTTTTTTTTTTTTTTTGTTTTTTTTTACAATTATATTTTTTATAATTTCTTTTACAATTTAAATTTTAAATACTTTTTGCAATATATATATTTTTTTTAATCAGCCTTGTCGGTGGTCTTTGATGGGATATCGGGGGTCTAAACAGACCCCTGACATCTCACCTTTGAGACAGGGAAAGAGACTAAGGACACGGATTCCCCAGTCCCTTTCTCAGCATTGAAGATGAATGGATAAGAGACAGCGGCTCCTGTTCATTCATAAACGGAAGCAGAGTAACACACGGGTTACTCTGCTCAGTTATTACAGGACATAGAGAGCGTTCGGTAACAATCGCTCTCTGTGTCCAATTTAGAAAAGGAAGGGGCCAGTAAATGAGGAACCGTATAAATGGAAGTTCCATTTCTGGGTGGAACTCCGCTTTAAGGTTACAGCTGTGGGCAAAAGTTTTAAGAATGACACAAATATAAAATTTTACAAAGTCTGCTGCCTCAGTGTTTTAGATCTTTTTGTTAGATGTTACTATGGTATACTGAAAGAAGAAGTCCAGCCGGAGCTTTTTAGTCCTGGGCTTCTTCTCTGGGTCACAGGAGTGCAATTAGTTTTGCACTCCTGTGACCTGTTTTCAGTGGAGAGTGGTCTGAATCCGCTCTCCGCTGACGTCACTGCAATCAGTCGAGGCATCGCATTATCCGACTCATCCGACTCCCGAAGTCTGGATCCCCCATCTGCCTGGACTGATGGCAGTCTCAACCCCTCAGCAAGCCGCTGAGACAGCCGCTCCCCACCCCTCCACATCTCCAATGTGGAACAGAGCAGGAGAGATGCTGACTGACAGGCAGCAGCTCTCCGCTCGGGAAGGTGAGAGAACTGAGCCATCGGCGATGTGGCAATTGGTCTGATGCTGCATCCACCTAGGTAAGTATAAATAAAAAAAAAACATACTTCTCTTTGAAGTATAATTATAAGCATTTCATAAGTCTCAAAGGCTTTTATTGACAATGAGATTAAAGCGGAGTTTCACCCAAAAATGGAACTTTCGCTGTCCGGATTCCTCCCCCCCCTCCGGTGTCACATTTTGCACCTTTCAGGGGTCAGGGGGGAAACAGATACCTGTCTAATACAGGTATTTGCTCCCACTTCCGGCAAAAGATTGCCACAGTATCCGCAGTGATCTATGCCATTTCGGGCCCCTCCTCATGCCTGCGATCGCCCACCTCACACATCCGGGCATCCGCCGTTCCGCGGTGGCACGCGCACCCCTGTCAGCTCTTAAAGGGAACATACCCATACGTTGTTTTGAGCAGCCGTGCCATTCTATCGACATATATTCGGTCAACAAGTGGTTGAATACCCCGGCCTACCACAGCATTGTTGCTGACCATGTCCATCCCTTTATGACTACAGTGTCCCCATCTTCTGATGGCTCCTTCCAGCAGGATAATGCGCCATGTCACAAAGCTCCAATAATCTCACCACTGGTTTCTTGAACATGACAATGAGGTCACTGTATTTCAATGGGCTCCTCAGTCACCAGATCTCAATCCAATAGAGTACTTTTGCGATGTGGTGAAACGGGAGATTCGCATCATGGATGTGCAGATGACAAATCTTCAGTAACTGTGTGATGCCATCATATCAATATGGACCCAAATCTCTGAGGAAGGTTTCCAACACCTTGCTGAATCTATTCCACGAAGGCAAAGGGGGGATTCTAAAGGCAAAGGGGGGGGGGGGGGTCCAACCCGATACTAGCAAGGTGTACCTAATAAAGTGGCCAGTGGGTGTATATTCTTATTGTTATATGCTGGTTGCAGTAGTTCTTCTGCTCCCAATTACTTTGATTAGATACTAAATAATTTCCCAGGAAAGGAATCCTGGGTCCTGTCCTGGGTGGAGGCACTGCCAGCTTTATTATCAAACCCACTCTTTAACTTAGCAAAAGGTTCTGGTTCTCTTATTTACCTACAGGTTTAGGGCAATATGTTGTATGGGGAGGGCAATTTCACATAATCCCCCAAACAACGGCTACACCTACACAGTGGCTGTATCTGATTGGATGCTGTTTGATGGACAATCTTCCACCTAGCTCCTTTTGATTTTTCAATAGAAGGATGTTGAGTGGGAGGGGGCCAACTGGGCCACTCACTGAACAAATTTCAACCAGTTCATTAGACCCTACAGAAATTTGTATAGTGTATGGCCAGCTTACAGGTAAACCAACCCTATGGGGCAGACGGAAATATTTTCATACGGATGTAGGAGAGATGGTGTAAGGACTTTCTCAAAGTCACTGCCACAACATCCCCTAAGGGCAATAATCTAGTACAACACTGAAAAGTTCCATAAGACCTCACCTAAGCCTTGTTTATTGCATAATAACAATTAAACAGATAAAAATAATGGTTCAAACTAGTCCTCTGTTGTTATATCAGCTGATCAGGTTTACACTGAAAACACGACATCAATCCAAACTTAAGCTTAAAGGACACGTAAAGACTAACCAGATGAGATCTAGTTTGCTGAAGTACGGTGTATCATTGGAGCTGGATTAAGGACAACCTGTCACCAACTCAAAAAAACTTCAGGTAAAAGCCTAGAAAAATCAAGTGTTTTATAGCAGAACTCCAGCCAAAAATAAGAACAAAAATGAAAACAAAGATAAAAAAAATAACAAAAGCAGCTTTTGTTGCAATATTCACCTTCAATTCAGAGATTTCCCCCTTTTCTCTGCCACTAGATGTCCTCAGCCTGCCCAGCATCATTCAATCCACTTCCTCTGAGCCCGGGTAATCCTAGAGAGTTATGCCCCGTACACACGGTCGGATTCTCCGACGGAAAATGTCCTATCGGACCATGTTGTCGGAAATTCCTTCCGTGTGTGGGCTCCATCGGACTTTTTCCGTCGGAATTTCCGACATAAAAAGTTTGAGATCCTGCTCTCAAATTTTCCGACAACAAAGTCCTATCGGACTTTTTCCGATCGTGTGTAGCGAATTCCGACGGACAAAGTGCCACGCATGCTCAGATCAAATTACAAGACCAAAGCTATTGGCTACTAGCCTCTACGTAGTCCCGTCGTAGGCAACGAACGTCACCACGTTCAGGATGATCGGATTTTCCGACAACTTTGTCCGACCGTGTGTATTCAACACCAGTGTTGGACAAAATCCGTCGGAAATTTTGTGGTCGGAATTTCCGACCGTGTATACGGGGCATTAGAGGGGCTGTAAAGGTTCGTGTTTTTTTCACCTTAATGCATCCTATGCATTAAGGTGAAAAAACACCTGGCAGTCACCTTCCCCCCTGGCCCCCCTGTTTTACTTACCTGAACCCCTTCATTCAGTCGGCGGGGACACGCTGTCTTTCTCGCCACGGGTTCCTGGCTCTTGATTGGATAGATTGATAGCAGCGCAGCCATTGGCTCCTGCTGCTGTCAATCAAATCCAATGACGCGGGCCCTGGGGGCAAAGCCGAGTCCGGCATTCTGTGTCTATAGACGCAAATGCTGGACTTGGGAGCGCACCCGCAAGGTAAACCCCTCTGGGAAGCGCTTCTCTGAGGGGGTTATCAGATGTGGCATAGCTCCCAACAGTCCCTGATTTCGAGGGACTGTCCCTGATTTGGAGCAATGTCCCTCTGTCCCTCTTTCCTCCTCATTTCTCCCTCATTTTGGTCTGATCTATATAGTTGTATATAAAATGCACTTTTTATCTTTCAAAAAGTGTTCCCAGTGCTAAACCTTTTATCCAATTTCTAAATTGCTGCATTTGTAAATTTTAAAAGCCAATATAAAGGAATAGTAGTGGTAAAAAAAAGCCCTTGTGGATTTATTTAACCTTTTTTTGGTTAATTCTCCTTTAAGGGGGTGTGTCAGGGGGCGTGTCCTATGCCTGCATACGTTTGCTAGTAGGTGTCCCTCATTCCCATCTCAAAATGTTGGAAGGTATGGATGTGGGGAGGAGCCACGAGAGCCGCCGAGGGACCCCAGAAGACCAGTTTCAGGGCCACTCTGTGCAAAACGAGCTGCACAGTGGAGGTAAGTATGGCATGTTTGTTATTTAAAAAAAAACAAATGGCCTTTACAGTCACTTTAAAGAAGAAGCAGCACAGTGACAAGCTCATCTCTCTGTCACTCTTCCAAGGCAGTAGTTCACATGCCATGGTTGTGATGGTTAGCTTCTCAGCCATGACAAAATACACTATATTGTCAAAAGTATTGGGATGCCTGCCTTTACATGCACAGGAACGTTAATGTCATCCAAGTCTTAGTCCGTAGGGTTCAATATTGAGTTTGCAGCTATAACAGCTTCAACTCTTCTGGGAAGGCTGTCCACAAGGTTTAGGAGTGTGTCTATGGGAATGTTTGACCATTCTTCCAGAAGCACATTTGTGAGGTCAAGCACTGATATTGGAGGAGAAGGCCTGGCTCACAGTCTCCACACTAATTCATACCAAAGGTGTTCTATCACATTGAGGTCAGGCCAATCAAGTTCCTCCACCCCAAACTCGCTCATCCATGTCTTTATGAACCTTGCTTTGTGTACTGGGGCGCAGTCATGTTGGAACAGGAAGGGGCCATCCCCAACCTGTTCCCACAAAGTTGGGAGTATGAAATTGTCCAAAATGTCTTGGTATGCTGACACATTAAGAGTTCCCTTCACTGGAACTAAGAGGCCAAGTCCAACCCTTGAAAAACAACCCCACACCATAATCCCCCCTCTAGCAAATGATTTGGACCAGTGCACAAAGCAAGGACCATAAAGACATGGATGAGCGAGTTAAGGATGGAGGAACTTGACTGGCATGCACAGAGTCCTGACTTCAACCCGATAGAACACCTTTGGGATGAATTAGAGCGGAGACTGCGAGCCAGGCCTTCTCGTCCAACATCAGTGCCTGACCTCACAAATGCGCTTGTGGAAGAATGGTCAAACATTCCCATAGACGCTCCTAAACGCTCCGAGCTGGACCGTCATTGCAACTAAGGGAAACCGGCAGTGGAGTCTTGCGGCTTCACTGCCAGTTAACTACTGTTAATGGGCAGTGAACAGTGAACAAGTGAACAGTGAACGAGTCGCGTGGCAATTTGTGAATGGCCCCGTCGTCTTCTGGGACACACACAGGTCCCAGAAGACAACGGGGGAGCTCGCCGAAGAGGAGGAAGTGACGGAACAGCTCCACGGACTAGGAAGAGGCAGATTAGGAAGACTGCCTAGCAACAGGGGTTTCTGCTAAGTAAAAACATTTTTTTTTTTCTATGTTTTTTAATTTATTTCAACGAAAATTTTAATGTACAAATGTTTTTTAGGGTGGACCTCCGCTTTAACTTTTAGTAACGATCCCTAAAGCTGGCTGATACGGCTAAAAAAAATTATAAAGTTTATAAGGATCTAAAGTTTAGCGTCTAAATGTTGTCATTACTCTCTGTATCAGATTGGACCAAGTTCCTTTTTCTTGGTATAGGTTGTGCTATTTATTTATGTGTATCAGCGGGAACTGTGATATGCCGCTGGACACTAGATACAAGTCCATTGTATGAAATCCGGCAACATTTTTCCTGGGGAAGAGGGAAATGAGCTGCTTATTTCTTAAAGGAAACCCACGAGGGGTGTATTTATCATTGATGAATAGGAATGTAATTAGCATGCAAGGGACATTTACAAAGGCAGACTGTGTGTCCTGCACACTGCAGATCCTACTGTAGATATATTTAAACATTTTGTTTTATTTATAAATGTATTTTCATTATTGTTCTCTTTTTTTTTTTTTTTTTTTTTAAGACTTGCACATGATGCCATGAAATTCCATCTGTAAAAAGATTTTGTGATACCATCACTACTTTGTGGCCTTCCACTCTCTGCAGCATTGTGTGTTTTTAAATGCTAAAATCTCATATAAGCTGCAACATATTAAAGTGGTTGTAAACCCTTTACAACCACTTTTTGCTACAGGTAATCCTATAATAAGGCTTACTTGTATCTACCCCGGATATCTACCCCGGATATCTCTTAAACCTGGTTTAGGAGATATCCCCTGTATCTGCATGTGCCGACGTCATCGGCACATGTGCACTGAAGCAACGGGGCGTACGTGCCGTTGCTTCAGTTAGACTGTGCCGTTACCAGAGGCTCCCGTGCGCATGCGCAGGAGAGACGTGATCACGGCTCCGGCCAATCACAGCGCCGGAGCCCGCGATACCCAGAAGTAACTCCGGGAGCGATGTCGTCGCCCGGATCGGTGAACGAGGACCGCTGCGGGGGCTTCGATCTAAGGTAAGTAATACATTATGAGCTAGTATGCTACGCATACTAGTTCATTATGCCTTTGTCTTGCAGGATTTTTTTTTTTTGTGTTTGTTTTGTTTGTGGGTTTTTACAACCACTTTAAAGCGGAACTCCAGTATAAACAAATATTGTCTAAATACAAAAGTTGTGTTTTCTTGCTAGAACCTTGGTGTGCTTTGGGTATTTCTTCCTGATCTGTGCAATAATCCAGTGTGAAATTTTGCCTCTGCAGGAGCTTCTAGTAATAATGTCCTGCTGCTTTTCTCTCTCCTTGTGCAGGGAGACTGGTCTTGTCTCCGCCCCTTCCTGTAATAAAGACCGGTCAACTGCTGCTCTCTCTCCTTGTGCAGGGAGACTGGTCTTGTCTCCGCCCCTTCCTGTAATAAAGACCGGTCAACTGCTGCTCTCTCTCCTTGTGCAGGGAGACTGGTCTTGTCTCCGCCCCTTCCTGTAATAAAGACCAATCAACTGCTGCTCTCTCTCCTTGTGCAGGGTGACTGGTCTTGTCTCTGTCCCCTACTGTAATAATGACCAGTCACTGCTGCTCTCTGTTCTTGTGCAGGGTGACACAGCTGCGGAGGTCGGGAAGGCCGATGCCTCCCCTCTCTTTTGGTCTAGATAATATTTGCATTTTTGTCCTAGGTGACCTATGTGCCCATATGAAGTCCCTGATAGTCGACTGTAGCTGTTTAAAAAATGTCAAGGGAACTCGAATCAGCAACGCCTGAAGAATGTACAAAACCCTTGGCAGGGCTGTCATCTTCAAATCGCTGCAATGCCCAAACCAAGTCAATGTTGCCAAAGTGGTTGTAAACCCTTACAGACCACTTTGACCTACAGGTAAACCTAGATTAAGGCTGTAGGTCCAAGAAATATTTCCTAAACCTACATGATTTAGGAGATATTTGCAAAAAGACAGGCACCTCTGTCTATGGCACATGCGCCGTAAACAGCGGCGCATAGGCGCACTGAGCACACCGCTGCTAACGGCGATATGCCACTAGTGGCGGCTCCCGTGCGCATGCGCGGGAATGACGTCATTGCGGCTCCGGCCAGTCACAGCGCTGGAGCCGCGATTCCTGTAAAGAAGATGGACACTCCGTGGAAGAGGGGACAGCGGTGACATCGCTGGCTCCTGTGTCAGGTAAGTGACACATAATAGACTACTATGCGATGCATAGTAGTCCATTATGCTTTACCTTTGCAGGGAAACAAAAAGGAAGTAAACCCATCAGGGTTTACTTCCTCTTTAAGGCGTGCCACTTGCTGAGGTCTGTTTTTAGTCTATGTAGTAGGGGTATGTAATTATATAGATACAAGTGCGCCAAGTCTGGGGTGATATCAATGCCCAGATATCGTATTGATTTATTTGCCCACTGAAACGCAAAGGACGTGCACATATTGTGAACTTCAGAGTCTGGGACAGTTGACTTTAAAGTTTGACAATTCTCCATATACCCGTAGAATTTAACATGAGTTTGAATGGGATTGCTCAGCTACATCCCCAGTTATAAGAGGATGTGCACACTTATGCAACCACATTATTTTAGTTTTACTTCCTTCCCCTAAAAGATTTCAGTTTGAAACTGGGCTGTACAGTTTATAGGTCACTTTAAAGGGGAAAAAAGTTCTGAAATGATTTATCTTTGTCTCATTTTTTTTACATCACAGTAACCTGACATTTTAACAGTATGTAGACCATTTATATCCACCATATAAGGGTTTTTAACCCTAGCTTTTCATTTAGGGTACAATTTACATACAGTATGTGCGGTGCATTAACGAATGCATGTTAAAATGCATTGCGTTAAAGTGGTTGTAAACCCACTTTTTGTACTTTTACCTATAGGTAAGACTAGAATAAGGCTTACCTATAGGTAGTGGAAATTTCTCCTAAACGTGCGCCGTTTAGGAGATATTTCACTTGTAGTCCGCCGGAAATGGCTACGGCGCATGCGCAGGGAAGAAACTAAACTAAAGGCCGTTTCTTTCCTAGCATATGCCGCAGGTCGTGGCTCCCGTGCGCACGCGCGGGAGTGACGTCACGTGGCTCTGGCAAATCACAGAGCCGGAGTCTGTGGCCCCGAAGGAAGAGGGCAAGAAGATGGACACTGCCCACACAGGGGACGTCGCTGGATTCTTTTGCAGGTAAGTGGTACATAATGGGCTAGTATGCGATGCATACTAGCCCATTATGCTTTTCTTTTGCAGGCTATACAGGGTGCAAAAGAGGAAGTAAAACCCATCAGGGTTTACTTCCACTTTAAGGCATCCCATTTCAAATTAATGGGCTGCCAGCTCACCCCAACATGCCTAATATCACACAAGACCCTTTTTTCTGCCTTGCGTTGCATGGCTCTACATACAAGGCAAGTGCTTTCTTAGTATGTTTTGGTGCCATTCAACATGAATGATAACACAATGGGGGTTTTTACTAAAGGTAAATCCACTTTGCACTACAGCGACTTTACTTCCAAGTGCACTTGTAGTGCAAAGTGGATTTGCCTTTCGTAAATAACCCCCAATGTGTGTTAAGTGCATAACACAGAAGTGGCCTTATAAATAATTAGATGTCAGATTTAGGGCGGTTTCACACTGCCGTGGTGAGTTGCAGTGTCATTCATTTTGAATGGGACTCCAGTGCACTAAGACAAGGGGGTTCATTTACTAAAACTGGAGAGTGCAATATCTGGTGCAGCTATGCATAGAAACCAATCAGCTCCAAGATTATTTTGTTAAAGTTTAACTGAACAAGCTGAAGTTAGAAGCCACCATGCACAGCTGCACCAGATTCTGAGTGCCCCAGTTTTGGGAAATCTCCCCCAATGTGTGCTGTAATGGTAGTGCGTTACATTAGATGAAAGGGTAATGCATGATTACCTGGATCGCAAGAATAACTTGCCACAAATTCGTGGCAGTGTTGAATTGAATTGTTAACTTGCTGCAGATTTTCACTGGCAAGTTGTATACTTGTAGGCAGTGATGTAAGTAACTGAGTTAAAATAAACGGAGTTACTTAACGCAGTTACTTTAGAGAGGGTAACGAGTAATCTAACTGATTACTTTTCCCCTCATGGTAGCGCAGTTCCCATTACTTGGGCGGCATTTCCACAATTACATCTACCGCCACTAGATGGCAGTAGTGTAATTCCAGTGTCCTGCCGAAAAAGTTCCCCTGCCGGATAAGGACCCCCTCTACTGCGCAGGCACAGCGCTTGCACAGTACGAAGGACTACTGAGCTTACGATTGGCGAACCTAAACAGCTCTGAGTGAACTCTACACCGCGCAGGCGCAGTTAACATGTAATTGTACGAGGCGATGCTGCACGCTCCCGATGCTCGTGCTACTCTGCAAGGGGCGTCTATCGTGTAACTAAGGGGCGGGTCTAGTATTACTGTAACCAAGGGGCGCATTTATTATTATTGTTATATATCGAGCTCTGCCCATTAATTTAACATTCGCCCTCTTCTGTAGCCATCCGCCCCTTACACGATATAATAATAATAGACCCGCCCCTTGCTTACACGCTATAACAGATCTGCCCCTTGGTTAGAGTAATAATAGAGCATCCCCTTGGTTACACGATATATAACAACAATAATAATAAATGCGCCCCTTGGTTACAGTAATACTAGACCCGCCCCTTAGTTACACGTATAGAATATTAAAAAAAAAGTCACGGGAGTGCGCATGCGCGGAGTTCCGAAGATGGCCGCTTAGCCAGGAGCTCCGCTCTACCTCAGCCAGACGGAGCCCATTATCAGCTCCACAGCACTCCGGAGCGGCGGTAAGAGAGCCCGCGGGATCCCCACACGACAGGGCATCACCCCACATGAACAGACCCGCGGTCAGACGCAGTTTGGAGCCACAATTTGTGAATCTGGATCCGGCCGGCGGATCCAAGATGGCGGCCGCCTCGAGGCAGCACCCGGCCTACACGGAGGGAAGACTTGAGGGGAGACAGGTAATTCCTCCCACTACCCTGCACTACACACCGGTGCAACAGGGATACCCTCAGCAGGACCTGTCTCCCTCACTGGCCTCCACAGAATCCCTCATAGGCCGTTCCATGGACGGACCCTCAGTCTCCCCTGTAGAGCCTCTCACTGCTCACCAAGATATTCCTTTACACACTGATCCCATGTCAGCATCCCTCACTATGGATGAACTTTATCTGAAATTATCAGACCTGCTTTCCCTAACAGCAGCCAAAATCACAGGAGAGCTTAAACAGGACTTTCAGAACTTAGGCACCAGAATTGACTACATAGAGCATAAGATGGAACAAACAATTGCCATGACTAACCAAACCTCTGACCACCTACACACAGTACAAGATCAATTGGATATCGCCTTATCCAGAATTGACGATTTGGAAAATAGGTCAAGAAGGTACAACGTTAGGATCAGAGGACTCCCTGAATCCGTTACCAACATACCAGCTGCGGTACAAAATATGATCCAGACCCTAATCCCAAATGTGCCTCAGCACCGCTTGGAACTTGACAGAGCTCATAGAGCACTGGGACCTCCCAGGAAAGACGGATCCCCAAGAGATGTCATCGCAAAACCACACTTCTACGCCATCAAGGAAGAAGTGATGAGACAGGCACGTTCAGCTCCCAAAGTCTTATGCCTTGGTCATCCTGTACAAATATTCGCAGATCTCTCTCCTTCCACCATGCAACGCAGACGCTCACTAAAACCCCTGCTACAGGTCCTTTTACAGAAAGACATTAAATACAAGTGGGCCTTCCCTTTTGCAGTGAGATTCACAGACAACGGAAAGTCTTATTCTTTCTCGACATTCCCTGAGGGCGAAAGACTGTTGCTGCGACTCAAACTCATCTCCCAAGAAACAGACATGGAGGTGACTCCCAACATGCCCGGATCCTCCAAGAGACCTACCCCGACGAGCCCAGTATCACCGCTGTGGAACAAGACCAAAACCAAAAAATCAAAGGACAATGGCCCTCCTTGAAGACCACTAAGGGGACATGAACTGTCCTGCGACTCTTGGTCCTAATTTGAATCTGATCTTCCTAGACTCAGATGCCTGAACACTGTTCAATTTAAACACAGACTCTTTTGCTGTTTTATATTTAATTCCTTTGATACTTCTGGTCCCACAGGGTTAGACCGGTCCTGGACCGGTCAATTCTGGGGATTTACACACCAACACGGTGAACGGGAGCCCCCCCTTCGCACCCCAATAAGGGGCGAACGGGGGGCACCTGATGCGAAAACATTCTTTGTTTACCTACCCGCATTATACTTGCCTTTCTCCGTCCGGACGGCTGTGTTTCACTTATTTCATACAATAATAGGGGGCGCCCTGGCTGAGGTAGGCTCCTTGTGCCTCCACCTCACCCTTTGGTTCCTATTGGTATCCGAGGGTGTGACTGTCTGCCCCCTTTGGGAGCAGACATCGTTACCTATACGGTAGCAGTCCCTAGGGGGTGTCTCCTCCCCTGGGGTCTGTTTCTCTTGTTAGGAGACAATTCCCTTTTTTTCCCCACTCTGTCTTTTTTTTTTTTTTTTTCATCCCATGCCCCCCCTTGTGATTTGGTGCCTAATGAGATTTATCCTTTCAGAACAACCACCTCCATTATTGGTCTCCAGCTTCCCAACGCCAGGAAGAGGTTATACTAAACTGAACAGCCAAGCAGACAGAAAACTTCCAAAGGTGAGTGACGAGACATGCCGAGCTGACGCTCCTCCCACACCTAATGGCTGACACACCACAACCACATCTCAAAATAGCCTCCCACAATGTGCAAGGCCTGAACTCACCAATCAAAAGGAAAAAACTGTTTTCACACTACAAATCCCTTAAACTTGATATTCTGTTGATTCAGGAAACCCACTTCCCAATGCGGTACAGTCCCAAATTTATACATGCCCACTACCCTTACTTCTATCTTGCCAAGGTAGAGAACAAAACGAGAGGGGTCGCAATCTTCTTGTCGAAATCTTGTGACTTCACTTTTTTATCCGAACACAGAGATGTGGAGGGGAGGTTCCTCTTGGTTAAGGGGACTATAGGAGGTCACATTTATTCCCTAGTATCCTATTACGCCCCAAACAAAGGTCAGGAACAATTCTTTAGACGGATCCTAAACGAACTTTCCCCTCTATTAGAGGGCACTGTGGTTTGGGGGGGGAGACTCTAATATAGCATTCGATCAGGCAATGGATAAATCCAAACCTCCCAAGACACAACTTACCAGACCCACCAGGGCAAGCCTAAGGATAGCAAAACTTCTACACAACAGGGGTTTCATTGATGTATGGAGAGAATTCAACCCCTCCAAAAGGGATTTCACTCACTATTCATACCCGCATGACACATACGCCAGGATTGACCATATTCTGGTCTTTCCAAACTCGTTACCAGCAATTCTTAAATCTCACATAAGCGATACGGTTCTCTCAGATCACTCACTAGTTATCATGCATATTCAATCCAGCACACATACGACGAAACAGGGACAATGGCGCCTAAATGAATCTTTACTCTCAGACCCAGTGCAAGTGATGGAATTAAATAAGGCCCTAACTGAGTACTTCACCCTAAATGATATAGAAGACATTTCACCAGAGACGCTATGGTCAGCACACAAGGCTGTGATTAGGGGAAAGTTCATACAGATAGGTTCTAAGCTCAAGAAAGAACGCATGATACATATAGATAGACTGGAAGATTCATACAAATCTGCCAAAGCTCAACACAAACGTCGCCCCTCCCCATCCCTACTTGCCCACATTGAAAAGCTAAGACTGGAACTTAACCTAGCTCTTACGACGAAAGCGGAAAAATCTATCCGCTGGAGCTCGAACAAATTCTACACTCAGAAGGGGAAGATAGGACCAATGCTAGCCAATAAATTATCTCCCAGAACAAAATTATCCTCTTTTCCCAAAATCAGATTGGCAAATCACGGTCTAACGGCCAATCCCGCCAAAATCCTAGATGCCTTTCAAAAATTTTATACGAAACTCTACAGTGCTCCCCCACAATCCCCGAGTATCTCGATCTCTGACTTCATGGACAGTGTTCCTATACCAAGATTAATAGACGAACATAGGGAAATCTTAGAAGCCCCTTTCGTGATAGAAGAAGTGGCCTCAGTAATCAAAGGCCTCCGGACGGGGTCGGCACCCGGCCCTGACGGGTTATCGGCTCCCTATTATAAAACCTTCAAGGAATCCCTAGCCCCATATATGGTTAAATTCTTTAATCATCTAACTCAAGGCAATTCCCTAGACCCTCATCTCAATGCGGCATACATTACGGTTATTCCTAAGCCCGATAAGAACCCAGAAGAGATTGGGAACTACCGACCCATCTCACTTATTAACTCTGATCTTAAAGTCCTCACAAAAATAATGGCGGTTCGCCTATCGTCCTTTATTAACAAATATATACACAAAGACCAGGTGGGGTTCATTCCAGGCAGGCAAGGCCCAGACCAAATTAGAAGGGCGATAGATATTGTATCCATTCTTCAATCTAATTGGGATGGGGGGTCAGCACAACAGGGACTACTGATAGGGAAATCCCAGAACTTGTGGGATTCCAATAACATGTTGACTGCTGAACCATATTTAAAGAGATGTATTTAATATTTCAAGCTTGTAGCTAGCCACAAGCAGGGAGAACAGACATAGTACAGTGCATGTCATACATTCACATATTGTTCTGCTGAGGCTTGGGACCTCAGTACATTTATACAGCTCAAAAGGGGGGGGGGGGGAGTACATTGGTTAGGAAATGGTCGTTTAGCACCTTCTTGTTACTTCCCACCTGGCTTGGGAACAAGTCGAAATGTAATTGTTCCCAGGCTGGAGGTGTGAATGGCATTTGGAGACATCCAACACAGCTGTCCAAGTACATCCTGTGATTTATAAACAAATCTCTGTCTTTTAAGAATACATTTGCTTGATAACCATAACTAAATGTTTAATAAAATAAATGCCTATTTCATTTACCCGATCAATCCCATCTTTTGGTCAAATTAAATATTGACCACATAACTAACATAACATAAATGGCATTCTAAAGAAAAGCAGATAAAATTACAATTCCTATCAATTGCTCCAAAATTACACCATCTACTTCCAACTGCCTAATCTTAGTTTGAATATCTATTCTTCTAGTTCATATTTCCTCCAATTTATGTACCCAATTTACTTCTGCAGAAAAAAACCTCATTTTGCTTTGTCAAGGCTAAACAAAAATATAAAAATACAAAAATGTCTAAAATAAAATTACACGTTGGTCTAACAATGTATGTATGAACGCCAAGTCTTTAGTTGATTCCTCCGCTGTAACTTTGACAGCTAGTCCATAAGACTCCACTGCAACACCTAAGAACGCATACAATGTTCATACAAAATCTTCTTCAGGACTTTCGCAGTCCACGTGACAAGAAACTTCTAGTAGGTGTGCAGATCTTTTTGCAATTGTAGCAAACTGTTTTTAGACAGCTGATATTATAAGTATCAAAGTTCTTCAGACATCTAGAAAGCTTTTGTTGTGGCTGATGTCATAAAGCCAAGGAATGAGGGAGGATATTTTTGAAGATGGCGTCACTCAGATTGTTAGTCCAACATTTGATCACTACCGAAAATGCCCATAAAGCCGTTGAGTTTTTTACTGCTGAAGTAAATTTATGTTTTTAGAAGCAATAAGATCTAGAAGAAAAATAAAAACATATTAATACAAGGAGAAACAATTCTCATTTAGTATAACATATTATTCAACTGTCATTTAAACTAAACTGTCTAGACTAGCCTGAATTCAATGAAACATTTTTCATGAACAATAGGCTTCTCAGAGGGGAGCCTATCACGTATGGCTTGGATCAGTGATCCTACAGGAACATAGACAAGAGAGCACAGAATACAGATTTTACAAGAATGACAGGAGTATAGTGCAGTATTGGGGTTCAGGGTTCACAGGAAGTCAGGTACACAAGATACAGTTGATGTTCAAGGATTTTAAGGCAGGAAGGATACCTAATGGTACTATCTGGGGAGAACGCAGCATGTCCGCACATGCATAAATGGTGAGGGCCCTTGAAAGGGCCGAGGCGCAGAGTCTAAGGAACTGCCTTGTCTTCTCCAGAGCTCTTAAAGGTAGAGATGGGCTTTTTGCTGCAAACAGTTCCCCGGTTGCGGCCCTCTTGCTCACCCAAGCAGGCAGATACCTATAACTAAGGGCCAATGAACAAATGAGAATCCCTTGCAGCGCTGAGTTGCTGGGATCACTAAACAGTAGGGAGTAAAAATCAAGCTAACAGGTGTGTGCCTGGGCACACACAGACATTGGGGACAGTTACACAAAGACACATAATACAGCTAGAAATGAGTAGCCATGTAAACAGTCACACAGGAATCTATAATAGTAGTGAAGTTGCATGGTGTCACTGAAACAGGAAACTAGCTTAAAATAGACTTGGAGACACAAAGGCAGACTTGCTTGGGACATTATCATTCAAAGCCCAAAGCAATCTGCTTCAGCTTGAAAAGGCAGTACTGGCTGGACATGTAGCTAATTCAATTAACAGGAGATCTAATCTAGTCTTAAAATAAGTTTTGTGGGACAAGATACAACCGCAGACCTTATAAGTGAAAGTATTGGAACTAAATGCCAACATCAATACAATAATCACACACATGGGTTGAAATTGATGGACTTGTGTCTCTTTTTCTCAACCTCACCTACTATGTACTAGCAGCATACCTGCTGATCTTTGGGAATAGAGGAGACAGATCTTTAGAAAAGCTGAAGATCTGTGACAGGTCTAATTTAAAATCTTAATAATACCCAAGTAATCTTAACACTTAATGTAGTAATACTGACATTCATGTAGTAATACATTCATTCCCTTTTTTTTTTTTTTTTTTTTTAACTAGAGCAACAATTCAATTTTAATGAAACTTTTCATCATAAAATAATAGACAAAAAAACTATATAAGGCTCAGTTCCCACTATTGCGACTTAAAGTTTCAGCGACTTTGAAAAGGTTCTTTCAATACCTTAATGCAACTTTTGATGCAACTCTGATCTAGAGACTGTGAAGATGAATCAAAATCACACTCCAGAGTCTCTGAATCACGTGACTTTGGGGGTCATTATAGTGGAAACGTAGTGTAAGACAGGAGACGCTTAATTATCTAGAGCAGGGGTGTCAAACTAAATTTCATCGTGGGCCGCATCAGCATTATGATTGTCCTCAAAAGGGTCAGTTGTATCTGTAATATTAGATGTTCAGCGCATCCCCTCCCCTTACATTAGATGTCAAGAGCCCCCCACCATCAGGAGTTGAGTCCCCTACTCTCCCTAACATCACAGTGCACCCCCTTCCCTTATGCTGCTGCTGGAAAGAATCTGGGTGCATTGCTTGAAAGCAGAAAGTAGGGGTCTGGAGGAGGACCAGAGGAGGGCTGGAGCTGTGCGAGGCCACATGAAAATGGCCTTGAGAGCCGGATTCGGCTTGTGGGCCTTGTGTTTGACACCTGTGATCTAGGGCATTGAAACTCATTAATTTTCAAAACTCATACATGTCAGATGATAACACAACACAAAATTTTGTACTTCATACTGTAAATAGGAACAAGAACCTGGACAGTACAGACTAAAATGGCTGCACCAATATTTAGCTAGTGGGGGGGGGGGAGTGAAACCCATAAATGTTTACATATGAAAATAGAAACACTTTAGAACAATACTTCCATTGGTGTATTGTCTTTGAAGGCTGTGATCTCCTTCTGTTCTGAAGACCTTAAATAAATCAACTCCGGGCATTAGAATTTATCTGAGGAGTAAGCATCAAAATTTTAGTAACAAAACACATTATATTTTCCTTCATAAAATAAACAAACCACAGGTTAGAGATATTTAGCATACAGTAAGCATTTTTGAACATTTTCTTTCTTAGATGTTTTACCAGTGCACTTTTTCTAATACCAAAAATTGTTTGACGTCAAACTAAATGTTACCACGTGGATTTTATATATATATACATATATATACACACATATATATACAAATATATATATATATATACACACATATATACGTATATGGTATACCATTACTACATTAAAAAAACTATTATTCACCATGGTTAAAAATGAGCAGCTCAAAAAAACAAAAACAATTTTTTTTATAAGTTTCCCTTTGTCTTGCAAGACAGTTTATACTTCACCATACTGAGCACATTGGAAAACTTCTTCAAAAACTGTTTCTTCTATGGAAACAAAGATTACCGTTAATATACACACACATGTAAATATACATTATTCGGAGGTATTTTACTTTAGGCAATATTATAATACACACACTAGTTGTGGTGGTCACTTGGGCCTCTGACCATTGACAGTGTAGCGGTTTCCGCTCCACTGTTCCCGTGTGGTGATTCCATATTACAGTTGCTTTTGGCAACTATTAAAGGCACGTATGGCTTACCCATATGTGGATCCTGGAGGTGCTGATATGAGGAAGAAGGAACCAACCTTGGATTAGAAACTGGTTTAGTAGCGTATCTAATGAGTTTAATAATACATATTTTGAGACAATAATAAGAGACATATATTGCCAGAAAGAAACCCATGACATAGAGGAGGACAGTTCCAATAGAATATAGAATATCAGAAAGCCATTTACCTAAATTACCAAAAAGATTGTTAAACCAGCCCTTGATATTATCAGAAATACCATCAAGCATGGATTTAGGCCTTCTCCTTAAGGCTGCCACAGCTTCTTTTACCTTGTTGATATGATCAGTTATATTAATACTATAATCAGGTATATACGTACAGCATGCGTCCTTAATTAATGCACATACTCCTCCTTGTTCAGCTAACAAGTAATCGAGGGCCATTCTATTTTGTAGGGCCACTATCCGAAGCTGTTTTTGTTCTTCATTCAGGAGGATAATATTTTTGGTAGTTTCGTTCACAATTTTTTTCCATTATTCGTGCAAGTCTCCTTATTATTAGTATAGCTCTGGCTGGGCCATACATGGGAAGTATTATAGCCGCTAATCTATTAACCTCACTAACATCAAAATGGTCTGGTACATATCCGTCTTCCCAGACTACATCAGTCCCTTTAAGGAGATGATTGCTGACAGGTACTTCTCTATGTGTTCTAGGGTATCTTTGGGAGATTCCTGTTGGGAGGTGCTTAAAATAGCTTACTTGTGGAAGTACATAGCCCAAATAACAAAGTATTTTAGGGATAAATCGGTAAGCATTATTTCCACATATAAAGAACACGTCTAAGGGGAGTATGGTGCACTCATAATATTTTAGCTTTAAATGGACCTGGAATATAACTTTGACCATTTTCCATCCATGCATCCGTGGGCTCATTCATACAAGTCCAATTAAATGTGTAATTTATTTCTTCTTGATTGGTTTTCACACACTGACAGTTAGATGGTGTGTTAGTAAAATTCTTCAATTCATATTGACATTTGCTATGCCCTAGTTGATACACAGTAGTATTTTATCAGGAATTATAAATGTTTTGTGTTTACCTCTAATTGTGATGGTAATATTACTCCCCGGTACAAATGTACTCTTGTCTATTCTCCTATAGCAGTATTTCCCTTTACCTGGATATTGGAGTGTTAATCTAAATAGAAAAATTTGCTTTACATACATCTATAATACTCACTAGTCTAATTTTCCCAGTAAAATTGTATTTTCTTCTCTCTCTTTTTTTTTTTTTTTTTTTTTACAGTTCACTCAATTTGCATGACAATACAGCTGTTCACACACACACACAAGCCATGCAATTTAACCTGTGTCAAAGAAAGGGAGGGGGTCATTGCTCCTTCAGAACTATAAAACACCATTCCTTATTTTTAAACTTTAATCAAAGTCTTAAAGGCTTTTTTTTTTTATTTTTTTTTTTTATGTCACTAATCTTTTAACATTTCACTTGAATTATTTTTATCAATTTTATTAAGTGTATTGGGTGTGGATCCAATGACCACATGATTATCCACCTCAGCAAGTATTTAAGTTAACGATTTTCAGCTCACAGTTTTTAGATTAACTTTTCTTTTCTAATAAGCAAATATAATATTTTTTACATTTTCTTTTTTATATTAAATTGACCATAGTGCAAAAATGACTACACATTGCACAACATTTTACAATTTTAAGTAAATTGTTATTATTATTTTATTTATTTATTTTTTTATACCAAAATTCTATAGATCAAATTGTTCACGATTTTAAGTCAGAAATTAAATTTTTAGTCTTTTTTAAGGTCATACTTTACAGACAAAAAAAATATATATATATATATATTTTTTTTTGTTTTCTTTCGCTTCTAAAAATTGCAATGACCAACATGCCACTGACTTGTTACCTGAAAATGTCCCATCACTTTAAAACATATATATCATTCCACCCATATTCATACTGTGTTACTATTATTTCACATTCATCAGATCCTACCCTCAAGGAGCTTACAATTCTAAGGTCCCTAACTCGCATTCATACATACACTAGGGACAATTTAGACAGGATCCAATTAACCTAAATGTGTAGGAGTAACTGGAGGTGAACACATGCAGGCATAGGGAGAACACGCAAACTCCATGTAGTCGTGGTTTGGATCAACTGTTTTGCTAATACAGCACTTTGGGCATGTTAATACAACTAACATGACATAACAATCCATGGATCTCACACACATATATACAACAAACATAACTCTCACACTTAGCCAACTACACCCTGTAGATAAAAAAAGAAAATGTATACAGGACAATTGGTTCATTTCCCCTTTTTTTTTTTTTTTTTCTTTAGCCTTCTAGCGGTAGAAAACCCCTGTGTGCATTTGTTCCATTCCTTGAGGGACTCTGCCACTCCTGTTTCCAAGGTGAATCTTTGGCAATCCAGGAGGAGCTCCCAGTAAGATCACACAGACCCCAATCTGGGGTGTACTCGGTGGTACCCCCATTTTCATACGGTGATGAAACTTCCTCAAGAATTAATCTATTACTAGGTCCCCATGTCACACAGACACAGTGAACCCAGGCAATAGCAGGAACTGTATATCTGGCCCCCAATCCTGGCCAAGGATCTGTACCAGACTATACAATGCAAATCAGCCACACAGACTGACAGGCACACATCTGAAAGGGGGGTTAGTCACAGAAGCTGCTAAACTCTGTTAAAAACAAACTCCTTTCTAAATAGAAACAGTCCACTTATATGCAAGATACATGGCAGCACATATGACACAACTTAAGCAGTTCAAGAATGTCAAAAGCACGCCATTTAGACAAGCCACTCATGCAGGATACACACATAGCATCACATATTCAAACAAATGGTGCAGTACAGTAACAAAAAAAAAATAAATAAAAATCAATAGGAGAAAGTTCTAGAGTATAGAATCTGACAGTTCTGTTTCCCTAAAGTCTTCCATATCAGGTTATAAATCCTGTTATAGAATAAGAGAGATAGTACGTCTATTTATGGCGCAGTTTTATGGAGAACTACATAGACGAGAATTTTGAAATACAGATTTTCAGTCAAAACGGGTACTAATAGCTTCAAGCAGCGCTGTTTTTTTTAAACAGGCCTCACCCTTTGGCTATAAACCAGGGCCTCACCACACATAGTACCTTATCAGCCACAGCCTATGATCCCTTGAGTCCGAAGACCCGATTCTTGACCTGGCTGATCGCTCAGACGCAGGAAATGCAAAAATCCTAGCTAAACACACGTTGCGCCTGAAATGGGGCAATTCATTCACGCAGAATAACACACTTGCAAGGACAGTAATAAGTTCAGATAGTATTGAAAGTAAAAGAAACATAAAAATAACAAAATTTCAGCAGTCAAGGTTCTTGGAAAGAGTACTTCTACATGACATGACTTACAGAAATAGGCACAGCACAAGGGGAAGTCACAGTAAGCAAAACAGTTGGCTTACCTTCACCAGCAAAAGTGAATTCCCAGCTTGTGTTGTTCCATTTCTTTGCGATGTCTGTCTGTAGAATTATCTTATCCGCGCTCGATAGGACCAATTGATAGGGAAATCCCAGAACTTGTGGGATTCCAATAACATGTTGACTGCTGAACCATATTTAAAGAGATGTATTTAATATTTCAAGCTTGTAGCTAGCCACAAGCAGGGAGAACAGACATAGTACAGTGCATGTCATACATTCACATATTGTTCTGCTGAGGCTTGGGACCTCAGTACATTTATACAGCTCAAAAGGGGGGGGGGGGGAGTACATTGGTTAGGAAATGGTCGTTTAGCACCTTCTTGTTACTTCCCACCTGGCTTGGGAACAAGTCGAAATGTAATTGTTCCCAGGCTGGAGGTGTGAATGGCATTTGGAGACATCCAACACAGCTGTCCAAGTACATCCTGTGATTTATAAACAAATCTCTGTCTTTTAAGAATACATTTGCTTGATAACCATAACTAAATGTTTAATAAAATAAATGCCTATTTCATTTACCCGATCACTACTGTTATCCCTTGATCTTCAAAAAGCTTTCGACTCAGTATCATGGTCATACCTTTTTCCACTCCTGGAGAAATGGGGATTCGGACCCCGCTTTAGAGGGGTGATTCACTCCTTATACTCACGACCCAAAGCCCAAATACGCATACAGGGACAATACTCCAACCCATTGCCAGAGGAACTAGACAAGGATGCCCGTTATCCCCGATTATTTTTGCCATTGCGATTGAAACTCTTGCCATAGCAATAAGAATCAATCCTGACATCCAAGGGGTCAAATGTGGGGATCGTACTCACAAATGCGGCTTATTTGCAGACGACATGCTCTTATTTTTGACGTCTCCCATCACTTCCCTCCCAAACCTACTCAAAACACTCTCAGACTTCTCTGGGATATCGGGCTTAGGAATAAACTACTCTAAATCACAGGCACTGAACATCTCTCTTCCTCCCTCCACGGTTGCCCTACTTCAAAAATCCTTTCAATTCCAATGGGGAACGGGTTTCCTCAAATACCTAGGGATTTCCCTCACAGACAGGATAGAATCCCTATATAATAAAAATTATCCCCCACTATTTCAAAAGCTAGCGGCCGATCTAAAAACTTGGTCACAATATGAGCTCTCCTGGCTAGGGAGAATTAATTCCATTAAAATGACCCTGCTCCCTAGAATTCTTTATTTCTTTAGGTCCCTCCCAATACCCATTCGAAGAGATCATCTCAAGACACTACAAAGTAAAATCCTGAAATTCATATGGGGGAAATCGGGCTATAGAATCCCCCAACAAACTCTATACCTGCATAGGAAAAAGGGGGGACTGGGATTACCGTATCTCCTTAAATACTATCAGGCAGCTAGACTAGCCCAATTATCCTCGGTCTATTCATCATCTGAAAAACCAGACTGGGTCTATATGGAGAGGCAAGCAGTACCCCAATACACTTTAGACTTTCTATTATGGTGCCCGCAAAAACAAAGGCCAGCAATTCTCTCACCTTCTCTCTCTCAGTCCTATGCTCTTTGGGACAGAATTCGTGATAATCCAAACCTGATCTCGGAGGCTAAACCTCTCTCCCACATCTTTGGCAACCCAAACTTCCCGCCCGGGATGGTCATTAAGACATTCCAGTGGTGGTTGGATAAGGGACTGTACCGCATTGGACACTATTTCACGAGTAAAGGCCCTCTCACCCTAAATTTTTGCACTCACAAACTAGAAATGGCAACCTCTGAGAAATCCAGATTTGATCAAATATCACACTTTTTACACGAGATTTGGATAGAAAAACCTCTACCCCCCAAATTCACCGATTACGAACTGTGGTGTGGTCAAGCCGAGGGCCGGAGGGGCGGCATTTCGGTAATATACTCGTCGCTCACAAAACCTTCCAGTAAATCCACTTACATGTCTGATTGGGAGGCTGATCTCCAACAAGAATGGGACTTAGACACCTGGCACCAGGCGGGTTCTAAAGCCTATAAGGGTATTCTTAATATTTCTCTAATGGAAGCAAACGTTAAAGTTCTCATGAGATGGTACATGACCCCATCTAGGTTAGCTGCGATGTATCCCTCGGCGGACCCTTGCTGTTTCAGAGGGTGTCAGTTGAGGGGAACATTGGTACACATCTGGTGGGAATGCCCCAGAATTAGGCCACTATGGGCAAAAATATTCTCCTTAATCACCAAGGTCACAAACTATTCGGTTCCTAGGACTGCAGCAGTTGCACTCTTGAATGCTAACATTCCGAAAGTTTCAGTGCCCAAGCGAAGGTTGATTCACTTTATTCTACTGGGAACTAAACTGACCATTGCAAGGGCCTGGAAACGCCCGAAGGTTGCCTTCAGAGCAATAGTCAATAAGATCTCATGGATAATGACCCAGGAGAAGCTAGCCAGTATACTACTGGACACCACTCAAAAATTTGAAGCTGTATGGGAACCATGGGCATCTCACTGCGGGATATCCCTCAGTCCAGGGGTCCCTTCGGATAGATCTCTAAATCCCAACTAATTTTAGGCACAACTACCCTTATTCCCCCTCATCCTTCTTTTAACTTCCCCTTCTTCTTTTTTATTTTTATATAGTTTTTACGATAGCCAGGTTAGCACCAGCTACCTTCCAAGTTAATTTGAGGAAATGGTTATAATACATAGGCGACAGTTGTCGTCACTCTCCTCACAGAGAGACCCTCACCCTTTGAGACGGGTCGCTCGCCCCACTTTCTCCCATCCCTGAATCCCTATTTAACACTAGAGAGGAAACTCAGGGGAGATGTCCTAGGGCACAGTTTGATCCCACTTGGGGTGCCCTGGGCCAGTCCTCCCCCTTCAATTTAAAAGCAATCATTAGAGGTTTCTCTGCTAGAAGCAAATCTCCTCTTGGGGGTTCAATAAGTCACCCCTCCCTTTGACACCACGTCTCACCCGGTTTTAAGATATGTGTTAGTTATTATATCTCAAGCTCAGTTTGGCTCGTTTTGTCTTGTCTTTCCTTACTACTGTAACATGTACGATAATGAGCGATTTTCTCTGTATGCCTGAGTTATGTATATTCTGTTAAAAATTTAATAAAAACTTATTGAAAGAGAAAAAAAAAGTCACAGTTACTTTGCTGCGTAACTAATTACTTTTCCAATGTAGTAAATGCGTATAGTGCCTTTAGTTCTGCATTAACCACTTCAGCTCCGGAAGATTTACCCCCCTTCATGACCAGGCCATTTTTTGCGATATGGCACTGCGTTACTTTAACTGATGATTTGGGCGGTCGACGTGCGGCACTGTACACAAATATTGATCTTTTTTTCCACAAATAGAACTTTATTTTTTTTATTTTTGTGCTATAAACAAAAAAAAGACAATTAAAAAAAACAATATTTTATATTTTTGATGATTGATTACAGGGCGGTGTCCGGATTCGGGGAAGATGGGAATTGTTTCCATAAGCAACAAGTAAAATCTAACTTCATCCAGAAATGAACAATGACAGCCTGGTCCTCATCCGATCACATAACAGGCTTTTCACTGGCCCGCCGCCACGCGTCACATAGTGGGCGTTACCGCTTCCATCCTTACAACCCCAGACCGTTAGTGCACGCCCTCTTTTAATTACAGCCGCCCTTTGATAGAGAAAAAGGCGTGTCATCTTTAACAGGTGGGGCTAAACCCTGCTTCTCTTGCCTTTTTTTTTGGTTTTGACTGTCGATTGGCTAAGCCTTTCATGACAGCCCAGGATTCACCAATCACTAGAAGGCGTGATGAACGAAGTACGGCCCACTTCTCTATTGCGTTGAATAGGTACGACTTGGACTCAAAGGGCGCGTCTCTTAGGGCGGACCGTGGGGCGTGGCGCTTCCAGGCCAGTCATTGCGGGTGTGACGAGTGGTGTCGGATCCTCTGCTTAGAGTGGGCGTGTCGGCGGCGCGAGGTTTCCGGCTCGGTATAGCGGGAGCGCGCACTGTGCGGGCACTCACTCCGGAGCTGACACTACAGCCTGCGACATGGGCAACAGGGTGGCCCGAGAGGACTTCGAGTGGGTGTACACCGACCAACCGCACGCCGACCGCAGGAAGGAGATCCTGGGTGAGTGACGGGGGGTGAGGGAGCTTGTCTGTGCTGGGGGGTCGCAGTATGGAACCCCCCCCCCATATGTCATCATACATGACTGCCCCATACAGACACTGCAAGTAACAGTCACTGCTCTGTGTGGTCTATGTGTCATAGATTCCTACAGGGCATGCTGGGACATGTGGTTCTCTATAAGCTGACAATCATATAGAGAGATTATAGGAGTGCTTCTATGTTCTGCCTCCAAAGCTTCACATAAAGAGGGATACAGGGATATATATATATATATATATATATATATATATATATATATATATATATATATATATATATATATATATATATATATATATATATATATATATATATAATTTTTATTTATTTTTTATTAATAAAAAATAAATATTTTATATATAATCAGGATTTTTATAGCGCCAACAGTTTACACAGTGCTTTACAATATAAAAAGGAGACAATACAGTTATAACACAAGAGGATTAGGAGGGCCCTGCTCAGAAGAGCTTACAATCTAATAGGGTGGGGCAGGTGGTACAAAAGGTTGTGTTGGGGATGAGCTGATGGAAGTGGTAGAAGATTAGTTGGAGACGTGATAGTCTTCCCTGAAGAGATGAGTTTTCAGGGATCGCCTGAAGGTAGCTAGATAGCCGAACAGGTTGAGGTAGCGAGTTCCAGAGGATGGGAGAGGCTCTGGAGAAATCCTGGAGACGAGCATGGGAGGAGGAAACAAGAGAGCTTGACAGTAGGAGTTCTTGAGAAGAGCGGAGAGGACGGTTTGGGATATGTTTGGAGACAAGATTGGTGATGTAGCTCGGGGCAGAGTTGTGGATGGCTTTGTATGTTGTGGTTAGTAGTTTGAATTTAATTCGCTGGGTGATCGGGAGCCAGTGTAGGGATTGGAGGAGAGGGTTGGCAGACACTGAAAGGTTGGTAAGGTGGATAAGTCTGGCAGCAGCATTCAAAATTTGATATATATTTTAAGTTCTGCAAAGCATGCTGGGACATGTAGTTGTATAGACCCTCCATTTCTGTCATTTTCCTCGTTCACTTTGAGATTGCACAATTTCAAAGCCACATTTAAACCAATGTCTATTCAAGTCACACCCGAAATCTCCAAAAGTAATGCAGGATCTATTTTTTTATATTTTTCAAATCGACGCGGTTTTCGTAAATTTGGCGTATCGATTTGAAGATGGCCATTGCTGACGATGGGGTGTGACTTGTCATGCATTTTGACCTGTCAAATCGCATGACAAGTTGCTCCAGTGTGAACGAGGGTTTAGCCCTCTATCAGGAAATTAGAACCTGTATAGCAGGGGTCTCAAACTGGCAGCCCTCCAGCTGTTGCGAAACTACAAGTCCCAGCATGCCTCTGCCTGTGGGAGTCATGCTTGTAATGTCTCATGGGCTGTCAGCCTTGCAATGCCTCATGGGACTTGTAGTTTTGCAACAGCTGGAGGGCCACCAGTTTGAGACCCCTGCTGTATAGGGATAGTTTGTGGGGTGGATTTACTAAAGACAAATACTGTGTACTCTCCCAGTGCAGTTGCTCTAATTTTCCCCAGAGCTTAGTGAATGTGGTGTGAAGCTTCGCTTTGTAAAGAATATCCAATCAGGGTGCAAGTATAATTAAAAAAAAAATAAATAAATAATTTTTACTTGCACATGACTGGATGATGGCAATCGGCAGAGCTTCACCACATTTACTAAGCTCTTGGGAAAATTAGTGCAATTGTACTTGCAAAGTGCACAGTCTGTCTTCAGTAAATCATCCCCGATGTAGTAATGAGAATTGTCCAGTAGGAGGACGCACTGCACACAGAGGACGGCATTTCTATAGGAGAGTAGAGATCTATTGTGGAGTAAATTGACACACGCTGGGGTCACATTGCAGACAGTATGAAAAAAAAAAATGAGACAGTTCCTTGTACAGTTATATTAGTCATGTTTTGCACATACAGGATATGATCGGTAAGGGACCTCGTAGGACCTGACAGCCTAGATCAGCCTTTTTCAACCTTTTCCCCCCTTAGGAACCCTTCAAATAACTTTTCAGGTCTCTGGGAACCTTTACTAAAACCAGTTCATTTGGGGGGGGGGTCAATGGGGAAAAATGGCCCTTGCATTGATGATCAGTGGGAATAATGCGTCACTAAAGCTAAAAAGTCATAATGCTGGCACCATCCGATGGGGGGGTCATTCAACCACAGTACAAGGAACCCCCAGCAACCTCTGGAGCAGGGATGTTTGGATCTGATCTAGAGCATCTATCTTCAGTCTGGGTTACATGGAACACCAAGGTTCCTCTGGATATGCTAGTAAAGTTGAGTACGGATTGGTCCAAACTTTGAGTTGTAGTGACAGCTTCCTTCCAAACCCATCAACTGCAGCCAGGGCGCTCCCCACCCTGCAGCTCCGTGTACATAAATGGGTGGGGATGCTGGTGACATTGGCCTAATATGGCCATGTGACCAATATTGTCACAAGCATCCCTTTGTGTATGTGCAGCTGTGGGGGGGGGTCAGTCCGCACACAAGGACAATGAGGTCACAAGTATCCCCACCCCTTGGCCGCTGTTGATTGGGTGAGAGTGACAGCTTACTTTGGGTTCTACTGAAACCCATGCCCATCTCTAGTTGCTTGTGCTTTTCTGAGCTGTGGCTGATTGACTTCCATGTGATGGTGCCTTACATGGTTCCAGGGCCAACATCACTTAGCAGAGCCAGCATCATGACATGCATGATGATTTCAGCTTTAGGGGTGCCATCTTCCCGTTGACTAGCAGTGTATGGGGGCATTCTTCTCCGGTGACTAGCAGGGTATGGGGGCATTCTTCTCCGGTGACTAGCAGTGTATGGGGGCATTCTTCTCCGGTGACTAGCAGGGTATGGGGGCATTCTTCTCCGGTGACTAGCAGGGTATGGGGGGCATTCTTCTCCGTTGACTAGCAGTGTATGGGGGGCATTCTTCTCCGTTGACTAGCAGTGTATGGGGGGCATTCTTCTCCGTTGACTAGCAGTGTATGGGGGGCATTCTTCCCCGTTGACTAGCAGTGTATGGGGGCATTCTCCCCACCCTCCCGCTGACCCCAATTGATTGATTTTAGCAGGGCTTCCCTAAGACATAAGAATTATCAGGGGTTCTTCAAGGGCTTAAAGTGGTTGTAAACCCCCCAAAAAACTAAACACCTGCAAGACAAAGGCATAATGAGCTAGTATGCATACTAGCTCATTATTTAATACTCACCTGAGATCGTAGCCCTCTCTGCGGTGCCCGTACACAGCACCGGCTGGCGACATCACTCCAGGGGGTTACTTCCGGATATCGCGGCTCCGGTGCTGTGATTGGCCGGAGCTGCGATGACACGTGTGCGGTAACGGCATACTCACTGAAGCAACGGCAGATATGTACCATTGCTTCAGTTTGTGTTAGTGCGCATGTACCGATGACATCGGCAAATACAGGGGATATCGCCTAAACCGTGCAGGTTTAGGAGATATCCGGGGTAGTTGCAGGTAAGCCTTATTATAGGCTTACCTGTAGCACAAAGTGGTCTGTAAGAATTTACAACCACTTTAAAAGGTTGAGAGAGGCTGATCTAGATGGATGACTGGAGGTGTATTGTATAGAGCAGTGTTTCTCTAGTCCTCAAGGTGCCCCAACAGGTCATGTTTTCATTATTTTTCATAGGTGATTTGATCGTTTTCACTGCCTTAGTAATTACCACAGCCGTTTCATCTGCGGGAAATCCTGAAAACATGACCTGTTGGGGTGCCTTGAGGACTGGAGTTGAAAATTGCTGTTCTAGAGGATGGATACACCGTGTCCTCTCCTGTGTTCTCAGTGAACCTTGAGATAAAAGTGGCACACAAGTATAGTCTCCTATGTAAATTACATTTTATATTCTATTAGACCCCTTTCACACTGGGGGCATTTTGCAGGCGCTATAGCGTTAAAAATAATGCCTGCAATCCACCCTAAAACAGCTGCACCGTTGTCTCCAGTATAATAGCCGGAGGGCTTTCACACTGGAGCGGTGCGCTGGCAGGGCGTCAGGAAAAGTCCTGCCAGCAGCTTCTTTGGAGCGGTGTGTTTACTGCTCCCCATTGAAATCAATGGGGCAGCACTATAATACCGCCAGCAAAACGCCGCCATTGCGGCGCATTGCCGGGGGTTTTAACCCTTTCTCGGCCGCTAGCGGGGGGGAAAAGCGCCCCACTAGCGGCCGAAATGCACTGCAAAGCCGACGGTAAAACGCCGCTAAAAATAGCAGCGTTTTACCGCCGACGCTATGGGCGGTGTGGTGTGAAAGGGGTCTTCTAGTGTGTTTTCTGAGGTGAAGCGCACAAGAATGATCTCTGTATAACACTCGTATATTTGCTAAACTTTGTCTCCTCGCTCCTCGCTCTTCTCCTGTGGATGGTGACTCACATCAAGCATTTGTTTGTTCAACTTTTAGAAAATCACATGTGCTCTCCGTGGTTTTATAGGCTCTATATCTCCAGGGCATTTTTGGTTTATTTTTTTTTTAATAATTTTTTGGGGGGGGGGTTTGTGTCTGTAGATGCACTAGAAATTCTGTGTTCGATCCTCGTATGAGACGGAAAATCCCTCAGGCCAGCAGAAGAGGCTGCTGCATGTTTATGGCTGTCCTAGGAATGGCGTACTTTAGGAGATCAAAGTGATATCCAGGCCTTAGTATTTTTACATTGTGGGGGAGGGGTGTGGTGTGTGTTTTTTTTTTTAAACGTCTGGATACAGAGGTCAGTCGATCACACAGGCCTATTTTACACATTTTATCTGAAGAGGTATGGGTCTCACCCAAATCCTGAGTCACTAGCATGTGCTTGCTGCCATTCTGTAGATATTTGGAAGGGAATGTTCCTCTGTATAGATTCTACATGAAAGAGGATGTAGTGGTGACACACCCATTTTTTTTTTTTTTTTTTTTTTAACCATATGTTGCATTCACGTGAAAGCTCGCTTGGGGTTTGGTCACATGAGTGGTATCCTGTTAAAAGAGCAGAAAAACTTTTATTTTTTATTGCATGTATGTATAGCGTAGTTGTAGCTTAACTATAGTTTTGTGTAGTCATCCTTAAAGCAGAGTTCCAGTCTTTAAAAGTCAGCAGCTTCAGAAAGTGTAGCTGCTGACTTAATAAACACACACTCGCCTGTCCCAGGATCCATGCCCACCTGAACCCTCGGGTCTCTCCCTCCCTTTTCCTCGGGGTCTCTCTCTCTCCCCTCGATGCCAGCATTATAACTGTGAGCACCCGGCTCTGACAGCTTGCAGCTTTACATCTATGTACGCACTTGGCATGCGTGAGCCGTGCTGCGCCTCTTTAATGGTTGGGCAATCTTCTGGGACCTGTGACATCTCCCAGAAGAAGGGGAGAGGAGAACTGGGAGTGGGCAGGTAAAAACTAGGTACCCCCCCAAAATAAACATTGCCTGCCAATGTGGCATGGGAGGAGGAATGCTTAAAGTGGAACTTCTCTTTTAGGTGGATCTCTGCTTTAACCACCAGCACCCAAACTTTCATGCCCTCCAGCAAGATCCACTACAAACTCTGGTCCTTTTAGTACTTTGCACATGCAGTGAATATCCCATCCCATGAAGAGGTCATCTGTTATGCCTCCCAATGACAGATGGACCTGTCCATAGGAACACATTTTTCCTTGCATGGCAAAGTATGGGACTGGTTTACAGGCTCCTCATGGACAAGGACGGATAAGGGGGGCAACTGAAATGGTTGTAAACCTTAGACATGAAATGTGAGCATATAACTCTATAGTGTGTACTTGTCTCATTCCACAACACTAAGGGTAATGTCTGTCTGCTGCTTCATTCCTCTATCAGTATGAATCACTTCTGACACCTTTTCCTGACACCAAGAGAAAAATAGTGACAGGAGAGGGACCTCCAGCTGATTGACAGCCTCGGCTCTGTTCCTGTTGTGAAGGGGGATTTGTCCTTTCAACCCAATGAGCTCTTAGACCTGTCCTTCCTGAGCTCTGCAGAGGGACTTCAGCTGTCCACCCCCTTTTTGCTGACAGCTCAGACAAGCTTATAAATTCTGGACTTTGAATGGATGTGTAGAGAAGACTGCAAATAAACGGGTACAACTTGTGAAGGACATTTGTTTAATCTGGATCACCTGAGGCCAGTCACTTTACTGGGTATATGTAAGGCCCCTTTCACACTTATACGACTTGTCCCAAAATCGCGCGACTTTGAAGTCGCACAAGTGTGAAAGGGGCCTAAAGGCTTTTACAACTACTTTAAGCAACTCTGTCGTTTCCCCTAAAAATTGTAGTGTTCAGTAGAAGCTGCTGAACATTTGATTCTTCCTTTGGATGACAAGTCCAAACTCTCCTGTATTCAAGCTCTAAGGCCTCCAGAATATTCTCTGAGACCCTTCTGGGTGTGTTGGGTGGTTGGTCCTCTGCACAGTATGGTTCTTCCCAACATTCCAGCCATGCTCGATGTATTGGGATGAGGACGAGGGTGGGGCATTCTGGTATTCAACACATCTGGAAGTGGTGAATACTACGAAGGAGGCTTTAGAGCAGGGATCCTCAAACTACGGCCCTCCAGCTGTTGCAGAACTACACATCCCATGAGGCATTGCAAAACTCTGACATTCACAGACATGACTAGGCATGATGGGAATTGCAGTTCCTAAACAACTGGAGGGCCGTAGTTTGAAGACCCCTGCTTTAGAGCTTGAATGCCTTTTAAAGATGAAAGGGGGAGATCTACTTAAGTGGGGGGGGGGGGGCGGGGGGGGGGGGGGGGGGCAACAAACGCGATTGGAGGTCTGTGGGATTCTGGCTGGCCTTTTATTAATTAGTGAAAGTCCTTTATCCTTCCATGGAACTTTTGTCGCGTGAGGTGCCGCCTTCTGATGATCGATGCCATTATCATTATCAAATGGTTGTCGTTCTCCCTTTTTGCTGTACTTCCTCTTGGCAGTGGCGTCGTCTTTTTGTGAAAACTGGCTTTGGCTCAGTAAATCGTGCCCTAGGGAACAGTGTGTGCCGTCTGGGAAGAATTGCTTCCTGGTATGGGGTCAAGTTTTCTATTTGTTGATGTGCAACTCTCTACATGTTCTGCTCCATCAGAGGACTCATTGTAAAAATCCACCTAAAGCTGCCATATCGCACAATCCATGTCATTGTGCCATTGTTGGAGGATAGGGAGAACGTAAAGTAAACTTGCTCTGCATGGACATGTCACAATACACAGTACATCAAATGTATCATTTAACCCCCCCCCCCCCTACCTTCATCATTAAAGCAGTTGTAAACCGCTACAGAGATTACAAAAACAAAGAAAAAAACATCTGTAAGGCAATGGCATAATCTGCTAGTATGTATCACATACTAGCACATTATGGAGGACTCTCCTTAGAACAAAGCCCTCCAGTGACTTGCTGAGAGGGCTGACATCTTCCCCCAGTCTCTTTCCCGGGTTTGAGGGCTCCGGCGCTGTGAGTGGCTGGAGCTGCGATGACGTCACTTCAGTGCGCGGAAGTCCTTGGTTCCGGCACGGTATGCTGGACCTTTCAGAGTGCATGCGCCGGTGAAGTCACTTGCTGCATCCAGGGTGAATATCTCCTAAACGGCGCAGGTTTTTAGGAGATACTCATTTTACCTACAGTTAAGCCTATAATTAGGCTTACCTATAGGTAAAAATTACAAACCCTGGCTTTACTACTGCTTTAAGGTTACTTTCACACTGGGCCGGGGGGGGGGGGGGGGGGGCTTTAGCGGTAAAGTGCCGCTAATTTTGGTGGCGCTTTACTGTTGTAATACCGCTGTAACCCCCACCAGGGGGAAATCTGGAGGATGGCACCACTGGAAACACCTTTTATTAGAAATTGTCCATATAATCTCAGATGACTTGATCCAATGAGCGGAGGGCATAACAGCTGCCTAACGTGCTTCGTACTAAAGTATAGTACCTATGATTGTGTTCAGCACGAAACGTGTGAACCAGCTGTTATTTCCTTGTTTGTATCATGTCATATCTTTTATTTTATAGACTTGGGCCCCTTTTCAGGTCCGCCTGTCAGTGTTTTTTTTTTTTTTAAGCGGACCTGAACGGACGCTCCATAGACCTCTATGGAACGTCGGATGTCAACGGGGACATGTCCGCTGACATCCGACCCGCTCCGATCCAAAAAAGTGTGACGGAGGAAAACCCTATTTTTCCATCCGTCTGTGGATAGTATTGGGTGATGACGGACTCTATGATGCAGATGCAAGCCCCCCCATCCAAGTGGACATAGGGCTGCAAATAGTTAGAGGGCTCGCTTCGCTCTCCACGCTTTGGGCACGGCCTCGCTGCGCTCGGCTCTTTTGGATTCTAACTCTATGTCCCCTTGGATGGTGGGGCTTGAACCTGGACTCACGGCGCAGGCGCCGTTTGTCTTCAGCTATTTTCGGAATCTGCTTGTGCTGTGTACTGGGCATGCACAGTACACAGCGGACACTATCCGATGGGGGACAGTATCCGACAGGACACCGGCCCTGCTCCCCCGCTTTGACAGCGAACATGGAAATTCTCCCCCTGCCAGCTGTCACATTTCTTACAAAAAAAGTTCTGTGAGTGGAAAACTACAAGTCCCAACAACCTTAGCAGCTGTCAGCTTATAGTCCTCAATGAACTACTATGGCGCTGTGGTAGTTCATTAATTCTTCCTGTTGCCTATGAAACGGAGCCCCATTGAAATTGTGGCCACTCACAGCGATCACATGAGAATGATTGGCCCGGGACACGGACTGCCTGTGACTCGCATGTGATCACTGCATGAGCTGTTACATGCAAGTAGCCACAATTAGCTGCGGGAGCCAGCAGCGTCCCTTTGCTTTCAATGGGTCTGCCTCCCGCAGCTAATCGCCAGGACCCACTGCTGGAGTTTTTGCATGTAATTTGGCAGGTGTGATCGCACCCTTATAACTAATGGGTTGGAGTGGGACGCTGCAGGAAAGCCAATCAGACCCTGTGCCATGTTTTGTAAATGTTAGCTGCCGCTCTTCAGACTTCTGTATGTTTAGTGATTTATTGCTGTAAACAGAGGCTACTTAGTGCTATCACCTATTAGCTGATTGTGTTATCTATAGCAAGTGAGTGGCCTGATCCCAGCTATAGGAGAGGAGAGGGCAAATAGTGCGCAGTGAGGAGTTACTGCTCTGGAATGCCCTATTAAATAGAGGCGTTCTCCCACACATAGACCTGGAGACTGTATATGTTCTCTGGACATTAATGGTTTGTGTATACTTCACTCACTAGGAAATGTGAGCCCTTCCAGGTGCCTGTACAGAACATCCCCATTCAGGGCCCCAAATCCGGGGTGCAAGTAATGCTGTGATAAGGTCCTCTAGCATCAAAGTGCAGGAACCTGAGCTTATCCGGTGCCAGGTAGAACACGCCAGCCTATATCATGTATTAGTGTTACTAAACCCAGGACCCTGCATTTACTATATCTGGTCTCCCACAGAACACAGAACATGGAAATGCAATTACTGTAGTAAATATAAATTGCGAAATACCTTTTCTCATCAGCAGTATATAGCAGTCGAGTGACTTCTATACGTTTTTAGTTAGAGCTTGTAGGAGGAGTTTTCTTTCTGCTATGACTGTCCTATGAGGCTGCAGGACCCCTGACCCTCTGTCTGGACAGTACTGATTGGCCCTGTTCTGAGCACATGCAGCCTCCCAAGAAAGAAGAAAAATGCTCTAGCAATACACACCAAACTGAGCATGTGCAGAGTGTCCCCAAGGCTCTCTTCTATCAGGAGATGGGGGACTATGGAAGAAGGGGAGGATCAGAGAAGACAGGATCAGAGAAGACAGGATTTTAATATCTCTGGTCTCCCACAGAACACAGAACATGGAAATGCAATTACTGTAGTAAATATAAATTGCGAAATACCTTTTCTCATCAGCAGTATATAGCAGTCGAGTGACTTCTATACGTTTTTAGTTGGAGCTTGTAGGAGGAGTTTTCTTTCTGCTATGACTGTCCTATGAGGCTGCAGGACCCCTGACCCTCTGTCTGGACAGTACTGATTGGCCCTGGTTTTAATGTTGCGGGTTTAGTAACACTTTGTAGAACACAACCCCTAAAACAGTTGGTGTCACTAAACAATATCCTTATTCTCCAAAAATCACACCTACACATTTACTACTGAATGGCCCTGTCATTTTTCATCAACTTGTTTGTTTTTCTTCCTCCTTTTGTGAACGCCAGACCTCTAATTTCCCCATCGCTTTCTATTTGCTGGGAATGAGCTGTGCACAGTAGTTGCTCTCATGTGTACTGCGCTATGTACACTACGCATCCCGTAATACCTAGTCCATCTATGGAGCAAGGAAGAGGGTGACTACGTTCCTACATACAGTGGGACCGCGGAGAACAAACGTAGCCACTCGCTAACAGGAAGTCTAATCACAAAACAATGGAATTTGGGGTAGGTGGAGAGCAATAGAAGGGACTTTTCTGAGTTAAAGCGGAGTTCGAGCCGATTCTGTGTTTATTAAAGTGGGGTTGCCACCAAAAAAAAAAAATGTGGCTTAAAAATCATAAAAAAAAAAAAAAAAAAAAAAAAAAAATTCTTTACTCCACCTCCTAAATGCCTGTTGCTAGGGGGTCCCTCGTAGTCTGCCACCTTCATTGCCCGGGCTAAACGTCACTTCCTGTAGGCGCCGCACAGTCATCTGGGACCTGTCATGTGTCCCAGATGAGTGAGCGTCGAATCACGCAGTGGGTGCCCGGCTGTGAAGCCGGGTTCCCACATTAAGAATGCCGACGCCGCGAGCGGAGCAGGGAACGAGGGGGGGTCTCGTTCCCCCGCATCGCTGGACCCCGTACAGGTAAGTGTCCGATTATTAAGTCAGCAGCTGCAGTATTTGTAGCTGCTGACTAATTTTTTTTTTAATTTTTTTTTTTTTTTTTTGTGGGCACTCCACTTTAAGTCAGCAGCTACAAAAAGTGTAATAAACGCACTAACCTGTCCCACGGTCTATCGATGCAGCCTCCCAAAATGCACACTTCTCTCCCTGGCATCACTAGTGTGGGCACCTGGCTGTGCCAGCTTGCGGCTTCACAGCCAGGTGCGCACTACGCCTGCACGAGTCGCTCTGCGCGTCCTGAATGGCCAGGCAATGTTCTTGGACCTGTGATCTGTCTCAGAAGATTGCAGGGAGAGGAGAACTTCCGAAGTAGGAGTTTTGTACTTGTCAAAAGCAGGTACCCCCCCACCCCAAACAAAAAAATTACATAATTTGTGGCATGTCAGGAGTTCAATCCACTTTAGGATGGAACTCCGCTTTAAGCCGCTTGGTTGACCGAAAAAAAAAAAAAAGCAGAGCGGTACAGGGGCTAATCCCATTGGACTTGTACCATGTGATCGCTGTGACCAATTGCAGAGATCACATGTCAGTTGTACACAATGCCTTTCGTTCATAGCCATTCATTGTGATCTCTGTGATTGGTCACAGTGATCGCATGGTGCAGGGGCTAATCCCATTGGACTTGTACCAAGTGATAGCTGTGACCAATCGCAATGGTACAAAAAAAATTATTGCTGATAACAGTGATCAGATCATTACTGTAATAAGCATTCCTAGTAGAAAAAATATCCTATGGTGACACTGACCGTACTACTCTGGTCAGTATGTAAAACAAATTTCTGTGTAAAGCGCATGCAGTGTTTTGCACGCACCAGTCTGAACCTAGGCTTAAGGTGCGACAGTGCTGAAATCTGAAAATTGGCCTTGGCAGGAAGTAGCATGAAATTGTCCGCTATTGAAGCGGTCAAGGTTGAATTCTGTTATCATTGGTCTAGTTTAATTTTTTATTTTATTCATATATTTTTTTTTTTTTTCCCTCCAGTTTTGATACAACACAAAGAATGCAATGGGGACTGAGTTTTGGGAAAGCCTTTGTAATGACTCATAAATTCCTCTCTGCATTCCTGTATCCTGTCCATCACTTCCTGCCGCAGCCCATCTGTCATCGCTGTTTAAAGAGGTTCTGTAGATCTTTTTAACATTGATGTGATCTACTTGCTAAAAGATCAACTAAATATAAATACTATCCTAGCGATTTTAAAGGATTAATCCAGATAAAATGTTTTGGATAGAATCTAGAAGGTTGAGTTTGTCAGGCTTTTGCTGTGATCTGTCCCTTTTTGAGGATATTTTGATTGTTACGATGGAATGTGTTGGGTCATCTCTAGGGCTGGGAAATGGGCAGAAACACTTTAGTGGGGAAGGCGGTTAACTTTTGACAGTGTTTGTGTTTTTTATTGCTGTCTGAGTCTCCCCTTCCTGGTGACACCTACACCCCCTATCCTGTTATATGGGGGGGTCACATGGACAGGAAGTGAGGGAAGATCTAATGTGGTCACATGCAGAAATTAAAATTTTGACATAAATTTTAATGCAATTTTATACAAAAATAAAAATGATTATATTAAATTGCATGTAAACCTCCTCTTGTGTTTTTTTTTTTTTTTTTCTTAGTCGCATTATATACTGCCCTTAGCTTGGCAGGGTCAGGGCTATGAGTGGGAGGAAGCCACAGCTCATAGCCATGGTAGCTGGTAATGTTGCCATAGCTTCATGATTGCAAATCCCATACAACTCTGCTACTGAAACTCTTCTGGAATGCACGGCAGATCGACTGCCTGTGACATGGAGCAATAAAAAGCAGAGTAGTATAAAGCAGTATAGTGAAGGTGAAGGACCTTGTAAGCACATCATACAGAGGGACTGTTTGCTGCAGTCCTTGTACTGGAACATGCCCAGCACAGTGATAATGCTATCAAAACATTAGGAGCCTGTTGTCCTGGGAGCAAGGAAAAACTGTCCTAATAAACAAGTATAGACAAATCTAGTGGATACAAATAAAATTAAACTAAGTTGTACAGAACTAAAAGATTGATTTCATTGCAGTTAATAAAATTAAATAATAAAATAAAAAAACCAACAGTACCCATAGAGGTGGGTGGGAGAGGTTGGTATAGGCCATTTTAGGGGTACAGTATCTTGTGGCTTGAGGGTAGACGGGATATTCCTGTTCAATCAATGGCCTACAAGTGGGTTTAGGCATTGAGTATAATTAAGCAGGGAAAATGGGATGAAGTTTATGTTGCGTTGTTCAATGTCTGTACACACAATGGTTTAGACTAGAGTAGTGGTTATTTCTTTACTGCTGTCTATTTTTATATGCATACACCAGGGCTTGACAAATTTTGCTTTGAATCTAGGAGGCAGCTTAAAAAAAAAATAAAAAAAAAAAAGTTAAGGCTACTTGCACACTGTGGCCGTTTACAGATGTTTTTGCGCTAAAAAATGGCTCCTGAAAAGCGCACGTAAACTGCCTCTTCTACAGCCCCAGTGTGAAAGCCTAAGTGCTTGCAGGACAGGAAAAAGTCCTGCAAGTAGCATCTTTGGGGCGGGAGCGCTCTATACACCGCTCCAGCCATTATAATTAATGGGCACTGCTGCCCAAAGCGCTTTACTGTCAACACAGCCAGTGTCTCGGTGGGAAAGTGACCTAAGAGCGTGTGTGTGTGTTTGCTTTTTTTTTTTCCCTCGCACACCACTTTCTTTTAATGGTATTTTAAAGTGGAGTTCCACCCAAAAGTGGAATTTCCGCTCATTTGTCAGTGAGTGAGGACGGTACATTTATGGCTGGAGATAAGCTGCAGAAGACAATGGAGAACATGTTACATGAGGCTTAGAGATCAATGTTTTCCACTACAGCCTGCTGAGGTCTGGGGGCCGCACATCATATCCCAAAGGGCTGCAGGTTGGGCACCGGGGGTATAGAGAATTAAAGGTGATTGGAGCACAATTATTTTATAGCTGGCAGCATACAATACATTGTGTTCTCTGTTTATTATATTCTTTATAACCCTGATGACTGAGGGCCACAACCAGCCCTTTGATGCCTTGAACCCCAGCAGTCTGTAGTGGAAGCATTGATTAAGGGGTAATAGCAGTGATTACTATTGGCTTCATGCAACATGTCCCCCCGTCTCCCAGACCCCATTTACACTAAGATGCACAATGAAAGGCATCGCACATATGCGTTTTTTTTCCCCATAAAAAAACAGGCTGCTCTATACATGCTACATGTATAGAGCAGCCTGTTCATTGCATTGGGCTGGCCTACACACAACAAACGCAGCAAAGTAGCTTCTGCGTGCAGCTTTTTATTTATTTTTTTTTTTTTTTTTTTTTTTTGAGTGGCCGGATTAACGCCTCTTGTTTGGGGTGTCATTAACCATGAATGTCACCACAAGCATGACATTGTTTATAAATCTTTTTACATTAAAATATTGCCACTATATACACTGTTGGCTGATCTGTATACCACGGTCACTGAAACTGCAGTTTCTCCAGTTCTTAGAGTTCAGGTAGGAGGAGATTTCCACTTCGGCCTGTATACACACCCACATGTGTGATGCCAATATCATGTGACCTGGCTAGCTCTAATAAGTAACTATTCTCTCCTGCATAAGCCACCACTGAGCATGTGCAGGTTGGCTACCCTACCTGTGTTAGCTGGCCTTCCCCAGATAGACAGCGCAGGAGGGAAGGATCTGTGCATACAGAATAAAACGCCCTTTTTGCATAATGCAGAAGATGAACCCCTTAAGTTCCACAGTGCGTATAACAAGCATGCTATGCTGCATATACTGACTGATTTTGCTGTTGTGGGCTTAGTAACACTTTAATGCAACCTCATTGCTTTCTGCAGCGTGACTCTTATTCTGCGACCATTTTCTCTAATATGTCTTCAGTCTGACTGTCCTCTCTAGCAAATACATACACTGAACGCTATGTGCTGCACTTGGGTGATGTCATTGGCCGCAGTTTAGGCCCCCTTTACCTTGTAAATTGACAACCACTGCATTATGATATAATGCAGATTACCGCTCATGATGATATAGGGGCCTCAACCGTGGCCCATGACAACACCAAAAAGCCACACAAGGTTCAGTATATGCAGTTCTACAGTGGACAGTCAGGCACTGTGGAAGCCTAGAGAAGATGACGGTTGGTGACTGGGCATGCTGGAGGTTTGGTTATAGACCTGCTGTAGAGCAGCCATTCTCAGCCAGAGTTCCATGGATTTCTAGGGTTCCTCCAGAGATTGATGAGGGTTCCTTGTAGAGATGCACCAAAATATCGGCCATCTAAACATATCGGCTGAAAATGGTGGTTTTGGCATTTTGCCGATAAGAGAAAAAGTTGCCAATAATGACATTGAAAATTGGGGAAGGTTGAGAAAAGCTGCAGGTCATGCTGTATGAAATTGGCCTCAATGCAGCGAGTGTTGCTCAGCTCTGTGTGTACGTGTCTGTGCATGTTGTCAGACATGGGTTCTGCTGTTTCTGATGAGCGACACACAGGATGCATGCAGCTGTATTCACTACTAGCTGTGCTTGCATAACCCGACCGCTCTCCGCCTTCCCCATTGCCCGCCAGGTGATGAAATGTGACGGCTCAGCATATTTTGTTCCTGTCGGAGGAGTGCTCCATTTTTATTACTACTGTAGAGGAAAGAATCACCATTAGGGATGATTTAGAAAACATGTTCAGGGATAGGCACTGGAGCCATAGATCTGAGATCTCTACGCAGCCCACTCCTTATCTCTCGCCTCCTATCTCCATAAAAAATTTTTCCATTGAAACACAATGAATGTAGAATTAGGGACATTGAATTATTCATATTATTAAACTGTAACCTAGCAAAAAATTTCAAACACTGTATTACATACATGAAGAGGAAAGCAAACGGGACACTGCTGCTAAAGTCCTGCAGCCTTCTTGTCCCATTCGGGTGCACAAACGGCACAGGAGCCTGTTCATTGCTCGCTGTATATGCAATAAAAGGCACAAGAAAGTGGCTGCACTCTGCAGTATCTCAAACAGATACATTTATTTAGGTGCACAACATGGACTCCACCCTCTAAAATGTGTTTCAAAATGGACTTAAAACGTGTAATTTTAAATAACTCTAAAGCTATTTTTAATTTGTACACTTGTTACCCCATAATCTTTGGTTGTGCGTCTGTCTTTAATTTTTTTTACTTTGCGCTGAAGTGTGTGTGTGTGTGTGTGAATGTGTGTGTGTGTGTGTTTGTGTGTGTGTGTTTTTCAAGCCTGGTAAACCCAGGGGGCTGAAAAACAAACTGAGCAGCTTGTGAGGTCTCTGTACTAACTATTGGATGTTCATACAGTGATCTCCCAGCTGAGTGAATGTGTTCTGACGGGGACAGCCCAAGGCGCACCGATCAGCGGTTGCGAGGTCTGTTCGGATGCTGATCAGCTGCTGATTTTCCAGCATACATGTTCAACAAATTCCAGACAGGCTTTTGTTAAATCAGGACCTCTACACATGGACGAATGTTGACCGGTATCTACTGTACTAGCTGATTTCGACTGACTTTCGACCAGTGTGTACTGGGCTTTATAATCTGTTTTACATGCTAAGCTGGCAGGGATTTCTTAAAGTGATTGTAAAGAATCCTTTTTTTTTTTTTTTTTTTTAAATAACAAACCTATCCTACTTGCCTCCACTGTGCAGCTCGTTTTTCAGAGTGGCCCCGATCATCCTCTTCTGGGGTCCCCTGGTGGCTCTCGCGGCTCCTCCCCACATCAGATAACCCCCTAGGACAGTGATGACGAACCTTTGCACCCCGGATGTTTTGGAACTACATTTCCCATCATGCTCATGCACTCTGCAGTGTAGTGGAGCATCATGGGAAAGGTAGTTCCAAAACATCTGGGCTGCCCTAGGAGAGCCGTTCTCCTGAGGAAGTTACCTTGCGGGCACGCTCCCGAGTCCAGCATTTGCGTCTAGACACGAATGCCGGACTGGGCCCTGCCCCCCCCCCCCCCCGCGCCTGCGTCATTGGATTTGATTGACAGCAGCGGGAGCCAACGGCTGTGCTGCTATCAATCTATCCAATCAAGAGCCGGGACCCGGTGGAGAGAGGGGACAGCATGTCCCCACCAAGGAGATGAAGGGGCTCAGGTAAGTAAAACTGGGGGGGGGGGGGCGGGGGGGGGTTTTTTCACCTTAATGCATAGGATGCATTAAGGTGTTTACAACCCCTTTAAGGTTTCGGTCCTGATGCGACAGCTGGATATCATTTTTACGTGCCTAGAAATCATTTGGTTGCAGAACGTATTTGGAAAAATAAATTTTATTTTAAAACTCGCATTGTGGCTCATGTGACCCAATTAGATTACCGTTCTAGTATATATTTTTTGCTTTATTTTTTAATAAAAAGTTGAGCCTTTTTCATAATTGTAAGCCACAAATACTAAATATAAGTTGTTATGGAAGAGTCGCCATGCTATTAAAAAAAAAAAAAAAGTACAAAACTTTTTGGTATACCTCTCGATTAAATATGAAAATCCCTCAAATAATGACCTCTTATACTTAATATCACTTGCTAAGTTGTATTTTGTGAAAGAGAGCCTGTGCTCACACACAAGCTTGGTCTGTATCTTGAGTTTTGGATTGTTTGCCATCAGTAATTTTTTTTTCCTTATATAATTTTGGCAAGACTAACGAAACGCCACAACCTAATTTTTTATATATTTTTTTTTCCCTTATAGCAAAGTATCCTGAAATAAAGAGGCTTATGAAACCAGATTACAACCTGTTATGGATTGTGTCGCTGATGGTGCTCGCACAGTTTATAGCTTTTTACCTGGTGAAGGACCTGGAATGGAAGTGGCTCATGTTCTGGACATACGTGGTGGGAAGCTGCATCAGCCACTCCATGACCTTGGCCATCCACGAGATCTCTCACAATTGCGCCTTTGGAAACAGCAAAGCCATGTGGAACCGGTGCTTTGGAATGTTTGCTAATTTGCCTATCGGCCTCCCTTACTCGATCTCCTTCAAGAGGTACCATATGGATCACCATCGTTACCTGGGAGGTGATGGCATTGATGTAGACATTCCCACTGACTTTGAAGGCTGGTTTTTCTGTACCCATCTGCGGAAGCTTGTGTGGATCATCCTACAACCACTCTTCTATACCATTAGGCCCATCTGCATCAACCCCAAACCTGTCTCCCGTCTGGAACTAATCAATTTGGTGATCCAGTTTTCTTTTGATGCTCTAGTTTACTACTACTTGGGGATTAAATCTGTGGTGTACATGCTGGTAGGCTCAATACTTGGCCTTGGACTTCATCCAATTTCGGGACACTTTATAGCCGAGCATTACATGTTTCTGAAGGGCCATGAGACCTACTCCTACTATGGGCCCTTAAACTATCTAACTTTTAATGTTGGATACCACAATGAGCACCATGACTTCCCCAGTGTTCCCGGAAAGAACCTGCCACTGGTAAGTTTTTGGTTGATGTTCGTTGTTTTCCTTTCTTTTGCAGGCGATACCGTATTTATTGACGTATAACACGCACCCCAAGTTTAGGAGGGAAGTTTAAGGAAAAAAAACGTACATTTTATATGCCCATCAATGCAGCCTTATCAGTGCCCATCATTGCAGCATAGCATGATCAGTGTCCATCTGCAGCCTTGCCCATCATTGGAGCATGATTTGTGCCCATCTGCTTTAATTTGCCGCTGTTTGCAGCATGATTAGTGGCCAATTGCACATCAGTCTTTCCCCTGTTGAGGAGGGAACGAGCGCCGCCAAGATAGACGGAGCCGGATGTCCTGTATACTCGGCTCGTCTCCCAGTCCCAGCCCATGGCCTGGCTTCTATGATGGACATAACAATGGTCCAATGGCGGGACTGAACGTGACTGCGAGAGAAGCCAGGTACACAGGTGATTCATCTCTGTCTGTCGGATTTATTTAGTGCAGTTAGGGGTTAGAACTCTTATGAGGGGGGGTGTTTTTTTTTTTTTTTTTTTTTTTTTTTTTATTTATTGGCCATCCTTGCCCCTGTTGGAGGTATGCACTCTTACTATGCTGATCACCATTTTCACTGGGAATGAAAATGAGAAATTCTAAATTTGAGTTGTCACCAGAACAGCAATAGAGGTGACAACATCTTCCATTGAGGACACTTGTTCCTGTAACGACTGAGGAGTTCCCTCACACATTATATATATATATATATATATTATATATATTATATATATATATATATATATATATATATCTCATCTCCCCTTTCACACTGGGGCGGTTTGCAGGCGTTATTGCGCTAAAAATAGCGCCTGCAAACCGACCTGAAACAGCTGTTGCTGTGTCTTCAGTGTGAAAGCCCGAGGGCTTTCACGCTGAAGAGGTGCGCTTGCAGGACGCTGGAAAATGTCCTGCAAGCCGCATCTTTGGCTCGCTGCAGAAGCGGTATATTTACCGCTCCTATAGCGCCCGTTCCCATAGAAAACAATGGGGCATCGCTCCGAACCCGCCTGCAAAACGCCGCTGCAGTGGTGGTTTGCAGGCGGTATTAACCCTTTTTCGGCCGCTAAAACTACGTTTACCGCCAACGCCCCAGTGTGAAAGTAGCCTTAAGCTCTTCCTCTATCCAAATTAAAGACATTTTGGCTTTATATCTACTTTAAGTTGGGAAGCCCAAAACTCCCAGGGCAGATGGGGAAGCACAGGCGGAAACTGGCATTTGAAACTTAATGCTGGAGTCCAAGACCTAAAAGGTAACCTGATCTATTCAGCCTACCAGTTTCTTCTTATAATGAAGCTTTGGTTGCACTGACCATTTTAACATGTAGTGCAAAATGCATTTTACAGAAACGCTTGGGGCATATTTGTGGAGAAAGGACCCAGTGATTTTTCTGGTTCAATAATTTGATTTATTTAAGAATAATAAAAATAAAAGCACCCAATCTGTCCATGCAGGAGCTTGGATTGACAGCATAAGTTAATACAAAGCCTTCTACAATGCCAAAGGAATAGATGGCAATAATAATGGTTAAGTCCAGTAGGTATAAAGAGATGAGACAAGGTTCAGGTAGGATCCATGTGGATATTAACATCAAACCTGGACAAGCTAACTTTCCAATAATGGCGTAGTATAGCCTGTGCACCATAAAAACAAAAAACAAAAAGAAGGGGGAATTATCCCCAAAGGATAGAGTAGGAAGAAGAAAGGGGGGGGTTGAGGGGAATATGGACTCGGGATCGTCAGGTGAGTCGGTCACAGGTGCCCAATGCTAGCTGTGGGAAGCCATACGCAAGCCAAGGTTTCCAAATATTAAACTGGGGCGTGAGTCCTTGAGGATACTGGGCATTTTTGGTTCATTAAGCATCAAGGCAGTCATGCGGTCTCTAAGGCCTCTTGCACAAGATACATCTGTTTGAGCATCTACTTTTTCAGGCGCTTTTTTTTTTTTTTTGCACGCGGCTTGTTTGTGTGCATAGGTACATTACAATTAATGGGCTGGATTTTAGCTTGGTTAAAAAAAAAAAAAAAAAAAAAAAAAGCCGTACTGAGCTTTTTCAAGCTAAAGTGTGCAAGAGGCCCAACACCCTGGAAAGGGACCATTTTTTTTTTTTTTCCAGGTCTGAGCAATTGTTTGGACGACAAATAAATAGGATGCCAGCTTTTGCTGTGTGTGATGAATGCAGATGTCAGACCCCTGTCCTTGTCACCAACTTGTGACAAGACACCACGATGTCACGTAACAATGCCACTGTAAGCTGCATCAAGATTTACCAGCTAGCTTGCAGGACCACAGTCTAAGTGGCAGCAGCCTGGTAGCGATTGTCACTGGGTTAATTAAGCAATTAACCTCTTAACTACCACCACTGACTTTTATCGAAGTCAGAACTTCCACAGGATTAGCCATACAATTATGATTTTAAAAGAATTGTCTGTACACACATGGTCACCACAGACAGGTATGTTTTGAGATTTATCATGTACCGTAGTGCTCAAGAGACAAGGTTTCTTTTAGTTTGCACTAAAAGCGTAAGACCCCTTTCACACTGCCAGCGTTTTTCAGGTGCTAAAAATGGCGCCTAAAAAAAAGCGCCTCCATTCACTCCAGTGTGAAAGGCCGAGGGCAGCGTTTTGCGTCAGTAAAAGTCTTGCCAGCAGCTTCTTTGGAGTTTAACCACTTCAGCCCCAGAAGGTTTTACCCTCACTAGAACAGTTGTCTTCATTAGGAAATCTCATGCTCTTCCTGTTCTGGTGATGGCTAGAAATTTGGTGTTTCCCCTCACTTTTTTTATTTTTTTTTGCAATGGTCACCAGGACAAATGGGGTGAATTTCTCCAGCTTGGGGGACAAAGGAAGAAAGACCTAACTCTTTACCACTTTATCCAAAACCGAGATATGCACTCTTTTATCTTTGCTCTGAGATGATGTATAAAATGTTTGTTCTGGTGATAATTGCAGCTTTCTTGTTCATTCCAAGTCTTTGTACTGTGTAGCTGGAAGGACGCACAGTTTGTCCTATTTGTATTGCTGTGATCTTTATTGACTCTGAGCTTTTAGTACACATTTATTCTTACAATGTCATCTTGTCCTTTTTTCTCCTCTCCACAGGTGCGGAAAATAGCAAAGGAATATTACGACCCCCTCCCACAGTACACGTCCTGGGTAAAAGTTCTCTATGACTTCATAATGGACGATACGCTCAGTCCATACTCCCGCGTCAAGAGGGAATTGAAGGGAGAGGTCAAGCAGGAATAATGTGTGGACCAATGAGACTCTTAAGCTTTTGCTCAGGGGGCTTGTATGTATCTTAGCTGCAGGAATATGGGTTTCACGTGCAAGCCTGACATCTGGAGCTTCTGGGCTTAGGTTTTTACACTTCGAATGCTTCTCTTTTCATGAACTAGCGATACAAATTTCTTGTCCTTTCTGAGAGCAGGTATACCTTAAGAGTACATGGGTAAAGAGGAAGCTGTAGGCTGCCATTTCTGTCCCCACCCCTGAAAATGCTAGTTGGGACATGATTATCTTCACCACTTAGGTTACAGAACCAGCAAGGAGAAAAAAAGTCTGAATTTGTAATCCATTCCATATGTCTGTTCCAATTAAGTGGCTTAAATATTGAAGCCGTGGGGCACATGTGGCAAACGGCTAGTTATTTCAGTGTGATAGTTCAGCAATGGCAGCCATCATGAGTTTCCTTTAAAGCTGGGGAATTGGACAAAATATACCCATGCAGTGGGACCTTCCACACTACACAAGAGACTTGTTTAGTCAGGTGTGCAGCGGTAAGGTATAATTGCCTTCTAGCTTCAGCAGGATTCCTCCATTAATGCGAGCGCCCAGTGTTGCCCCTCTCAAAGGTGCACTTGGCTGCAGTCGCAAGCTCAGAATCTGAGCTCTTCACTGTACGTGATGAGGTTGAATGACAACCACCAACCCAGAACTTGGAGCACCAAGGGTAAGTAATACACCTTATCTCTGCATCCCTAGACTAAACAAGCAACTAGCTCTTGCAGTCCAGGGGGCGGGGCACTGCAGCAGTAAATTTTGTTCAGTTTTAAGTAACTGCCCATGTACGAGTCTTTGGTCTAGACATGCTTCAATAAAGGACAATATTTATTTAACTCTCCTGGCATCTACTAAGCAACCATGATGCATTCCTTTTGAATTGCTCCTAGTATATGCACCATGTACGTACTTGGAAAAGACCTACGTGATCTGCAGCAACCAACCATATTTTTCTACACGCGGAGACCTCTCATCAAAGGCACAAAAAAAAAAATCAGTCTTGTGCCATGCTATCTGTGTCTGCACTCATAAAGTTGCCACGTGGCATGAACTGTGTCATGTTGTTCATAGGAGCTCCCTAATCTTATCAGCTGTGTTCTTATTGACCTCTCTGCACTCTGCAATGTCTGACTTTACAACCCTCTGTACAGCATGGATTGAAGCATTCAACCGCCCAATAACTTGTTTCATAACTGGTGTTGTCTTAAGTTGCTTTGAAGTTCAGACGAAGTTAACGCAAAGTGAAAGTCAAAGAAAACGTTCACCAGATTTTGCTGGGACTCCTAGAACTGCTTTGGACTTTGCCCCTCAAACTCTCTCTAAGTAGGGTTATGTTGCAGCAGAATGGTTGGGTAGATATATAATTTTTTTTTTCCAAGTAAGAAAAGTAGGTTACCCTGAAGGGTAACTGTCGCCCAAAGGCTTGTGTCGAAGACATTTTGCAAGCTTAAAGGATTGGTCCACCAAATGATAGTCCAGGATGTGGTGGAATCCTTCATTTTCTGGCTTCTTAGTTGGAACTGCCTTAAATCTCTGTAGTTTTTTGCTATTTTCTAGTATGTGTGTTTAAAAAAAAAAAGTGGAAAAATGTAGACTCAATTTTAACTCTGACAGGTGAGAGGAGCTGGGAATGCCATGGGAGCATCTTGGAAATGGGAATCTGGTCACTATTTCATATTCACCATCATTGGTAATCATTAACTTCTTGGGGGTGTGTCTAAAATTTCCAGTGTGTCTCGCCCACCCACAGTCTGGCTCAGACATGAGAGTGGATCCTGTTACTGCTTCTAAGTGCAGTAAAAAACACTTTAATGACAAGGAATGTTTTTTTAACCCTTCCTTGTCATTAAAGTGTTTTTTACTGCACTTAGAATCGCCTTCACTTCAGCTATGTTACAGGATGTGGTCCCTTAATAGCAGGACAGTAAATTGAAGGTGCCCGGTCTATACTATGGTATTAACTCTGCCCAAATGTAGCTTTTCTACACTTGCAAGATGGGAGTGAAAAAGGAATATAAATCAATCCATAACGTCCAGCGGGATGTTTCCTGGGAGTAAAGACAGCTGCAGGTGGAAGTGCCAGCCGACCAATGGTGGTAAACACGGTCTCTCTGATCCAAGATGGAGGGCCGTGCTGTCAGGACCAGCATGGAATCCCGGCAACCGGAACTGACGTCAGAGTGGGTGGTTAAATGTTTTAGAACATGCACAGATGCGTCTTCAAATCAAAGCCATTGGTTTGGAGCATGCCCAGTCGCTCCTTCGTCAAACCAATGGCTTTGTTTTGTAGGAGCGACTGGGCATGCTCTGAAAAAAATGTAACTGTCCACTCTGATGTCACTTCAGGTTGCCTGGATTCCATGCTGTTCCTGACAGCACGGCCCTCCGTCTTGGATCAGAGAGACCGTGTTTACCACCGCTGGTTGGCTGGAACTTCCACCTGCAGCTGTCTACCCCCAGGAGACATCCCACTGGATGTTATGGATTGATTTATATTCCTTTTTTTTCACTCCATCTTGTAAATGTTTGTAACCTTGTCATTAAAGTTTTTTTATTACTGCACTTGGAAGCACCTTCTCTTCTGCTTTGTTTTTCCTATAGAGTGTACTTCCCTCTTCTGAAATGGGATTGATGCACCACTTCAGGAGTCAGGCTTGTACTGTTAGTCTCCTTGCTGTCCAGAGCGCCCTATTCTCCACACTCCTTACATCTTGTAACATGTCTGCTAACCCCAGCAAGCTGGATTGGTGTCATAAATGATCCTTTGCATAATATTAGAATGTCCCACACATCAAAGCTGGAGAAAGGCTTGGAAAAGAAAAACTCTTTTCGGTTTTCCTTGTGACCTTGTAGTGACTGACTTGTGACTTTGTCTACGAGGCGCATTACCGCCCCACCCCATTCCCGATCCAACAATGGAACTTTTCATTCTTCATCTTGTTATTAAGATGCTGCAACCATTTCAGAGAGATTATCCCTGCTAATTAAACATGCAGCAAATGAACAAAAGTGCGCTGTGATGGCGGGGTGTGCGTGGAGTCCGGGCATATAAGTGGGTGAAGCTGTGTTTGTGAAAGGGGGGCTCTGTAGTCATACAGGGACCCAAAGGGGGTGCATTCTGTCTGCCCCCTCAAATGTACTGGTCATGTGTGGCTTCCCTCTTCACCTTCCTTATCGTCAGATTTTAAAATCTTTATTTTCTGTGAGCTTTAAAAGCACGCTTCAAGTTTAGCTTCAATTCACTAAGCTGCAACACCATAATTGTTATGAAGATTATTTTCTGCCATAATGTTTTTTTTAGGTCTGTTAATGATAAACGACTGTTAATAGCTTAAAGAACTGAGCTGGATTTGTGTAAAAAATGTTAACATGAGCCCATTGTCATTTCAGAAAAAAATATTTATCTGTGAAAACATATTTATACGTTTTTCGTTCCAAAGAACTGTGTAGATATTTTTTAATTTTTGCTTCTGTGTGTGTCCACTACTCCCCCCCCCCCCCCCCCCCCCCCCATCAGCATTTACCTGCAGGATAAATATACACCCCCCCCAGGGTATAGAGAGCCCCCTCCTTGCTTCAGTGTACTGTCCCCCCCTCGGAGCTGTGGGTAGCCTGGTGGGTCCAATGGCACAAGGTTTCTGTTTCCTAGGGGTATTGAACAACAAAGTGAACATTTTATTAAAATACTGCAGCTTACCAGTTCTTGGATGTGATGGCTGCATTTGTTTTTTTTCTCTAGGCTTTTTTTCCTATTTATATTCACCTGGTGATCTGGCCAGTAAGGCTGTTGTTCAACCGAACAATCTGTTCTGCAGATGTAGCAGTTAGAGGTGCTTAGTGATCAGCTTTTAGTTATACTAACAAATTGGGATAAAGGTTTTACATATCTAAAGCTGCAGGTATCACTTCCTTCCTCCCCCCCCTCAAACTGATGATGCTCCTTCATCCAGAATGGAGGTGTAGCATCACATATGGCCACCCATCACATTTGGCTACCCGCTAGACTAGACATTCGCGACGCTGTAAAATGCGTTCCAACACTGGCGATCTGTGCTTACGCAGAATGTTGTGGCCACACCCCTGAGTCCAGGTTCAAGCCCCACCATCCAAGTGGACATAGAGTTAGATTATAATTATGCCGAGCGAAGCGTGCCCACGAGGGGCTCTGTGGTACAACAGTGTTGGAACGCATATGGCGGCGTTGCGTATGCTCAGTCCAGCCGGTAGCCAAATGTGATGGGTCGCCATATGTGATGCTATAGGGGCACTCTAATACTGAAGGTGTGTTACTGGCCAGATCACCTGGTGAAAACATGGGGGGGGGGGGAGAATTTAAAAATAAAACAAATGAAGCCACCACACCTAAGGATTGGTAAGCTGCATTATATTACAGTGTTGGTTTAATATACGGCTTCAACTGGTATGAGGTCAACCACTTAACCGTTTCCTATTTTTCACACCTGCAAAGGGAAACGAATGTAATTACAGGAAATGCTGTCTATGCAGGGCTTGGCTGCACATACTCATCTCCCCTTTGCTGCAGCTTTGTTTAGCTGCTGGCAGGTATGGAGAAGCATGTGGGTGACTTCTGGACCAGGCACCAGGTGAGGATAATGATGATTGCCCACCTACTGTCATTTAGGGTGTTCACGTCACACATCCTAGGAGACCGTGGGACCAAAGTATTGTGTGATTATAATGACACATTGCAGGTCCTTGGGATTTGGCAGACATAGAATTCCTGTACAAACATGTGCTGGGTGCCAAAGACCTGGCAGGGATCTGTGGCGTATCTGGGCATGGGCTGGAAAACCAGGAATAAAAATACAGGAACAAGCACTAGAAACATTTAATGTGATTTTACTTTGAAAAAAAAAAAAAATCTGCCTGTCCATGCAAGACATGGCAGTCATTAAAGAGGAACTTCACCCTACCAGTCATAGACTGACACTGAGAGAGAGGAGCAGTAAAGCCCAGTCACTGGCAGCCTCCCTTTACATATGTATTTACAAGAAACAATGTTAAATTATTATATTGTGGATTTTTTTTTATTTATGTATAAAGAAAACTGGCTTCCCTATAACTTAACACATTGTGAAAGGGGGGCTGGAGTGAAGGGGTTGACCTCATGCTGGCACACTATTTTGGAGCCTTTAGTTTGTAAGGGTGTCAGGCACTGTGATTGTCATATTAGCGGGGGGGGGGGGGGAAGAAAATGGCTTTAACGTTTGTATTGGGGGGGGGGGGGGGGGGGGGGGGGGGGGGGGGGGGGGGGGGGGGGGGGGGGGGGGGGGGGGGGGGGGGGGGGGGGGGGGGGGGGGGGGGGGGGGGGGGGGGGGGGGGGGGGGGGGGGGGGTGGGGGGGGTGCGGGGGGG